>MXQC01000147.1:0-18312 GCA_002094185.1 Zhuliangozyma boniae
AAAGGATTCACCATCTTTGTGATTCAAACCCAGAACTCCTACAAGAATTCGCTAACTAGCAAGCTTTTTATAGTGCGAAGTTACAACCACTAGGATATCGACACATATTGGAAGAATCGCCGCCAAAGTTCCTTGTAAGTACCAACCTTGATCAAAACGGTACATGGAGTGTAAACAGGTTTTGGACGTCCTAGTATGATGTCTTCCCATCATCGAAGTGACTGCAGCAGCACTGATGCTACTGCAAGCCATAAGGGGCGTTGTAAAGCACGAATCAAACCAATATCGAACTACACAAGAAACATCAGTGAACTAAAAAACGGCAGGTGGGACAGCTGCTGGGCTCTACTCCGAGACGGGCGCGGCTGTTCAAGGAGCATTGCCTGGGACTATCGGTGAAGCTGTCGCTTGCGCGGTGGTTGGTGCAGTTGCAGAAGCAGAAGCAGAAGCAGTTTCCAAAATTCCAACCTCGGGAGCCGGAATTACGCTCTGTTCAAGGATGGTAAACGCAGGCACAACGACAGTTTCAGCAGTCTATGGCTGCCTAACTCTGGAGCGGCAAATCGAACAACCATTGAGCACACCTCGAAAAGACCATGCATGCGGAAATTAGGCGAGAGTAACAGGATGCACGAAAAAAGAACAAGGGTGTGACGTCAAGAATGATGGGGAGGGGATGATAACGGTAACGGGTTAGTCCAACGATAACGATAAGGATAACTGAAATCCACATGTTGACTCCGTGCTACCCGTGCTGAAATGCATTCTTCTCTCTCTGTTGTTAATGGTTGTTTGTTTTACCTGAAAAATTGCGCTTGTGATGTATTGTTTATCTTCTTGTTCTATTTTCGGGTCATGGTGTAATGGGCAACGCCTGGCACGTGAAAAAAGCTAATTAGTCCATGACACTCCAGAAAAACAGACGTTGTCGATCCGAGATTTGAGGAAGTGGCAGAAACTATAATCCTGCACTAGCACCGATGTAATCGTGGTTTCCAGTGCATATGCGCAACGGATTGTTGCGGATGTATGTCCTGCTGGAAAAGCATTGCCTAAATCTTGCGCACCTTTTTCTTCCTAAGTTCGCTGATTTTCTGGTACATATTTGGGAGATAGAAAAGATTTTTTGCAAGCAACATCAAAGGGATGTTGACTTAAAAATGCAGCCACTAGGAAAAAAACACACTCTAGTTGATAACTATTAGGGAAACAAGACACACTTGCCACTTGTTCCAGTATCAGGGAAGCCCACATACTCTTATATTCTCCGTTTCAAATGCCGAAACCCCATACATAGAGAGCCAGAGAGAAGCCGAAGGGGTTAATGAGTAGAAGGAAAAAAGAGAGGGGCTTTCTCTCCTGCATAAAGCACACCCTTCCCACAGTTAACAAAGCCATGATAATTCTTGGCAGGGAGAGAACACATGGGGAAGCAAGAAACGACGGTAATCCAAAGAAAAGACAAAAGAGAGAAAGGGGGAGAAAAAAAGTCTTGGCGGGCAGCCTAGACGTGCAGAGCAGATGGTGGCTGAGATTGGGGAGGAGGGGAGGGAGAGGCAGTATGTCTTTCGCAGCCATGCAGGGGATAAAGACCACAGCAGAAATGGGATGAGGGCGATAGCAGTGACAAGAACAGAGGGAGAACAACCGGAGGAGAGACCAGATGATACGATGAGGAGTCTCTGTTTATAGCAACCCTCCGCCCGAGCGTCTCGTGAGGGCCCACGGGGGCTCATCGAGTGCGGCACGACCTTTTTCTTTTTATGATTATGTGCCCTCAACGAAAGAATGCTCAAAAAATTACTGTTCATGGTGTTCCCACTTGTGGGTGAAATCCCCACTTTCAGTGAACAAGGCTGAGGATAATTATGTAGATAGCTCAGCTGATCGCAGTACGAAACAAGCCCACCTGCACTATTGTTTTGGACTACCCACGTTTGCTGTGGTATTACCATAAAAGGTAGATAGCTGGGGCAGAGGAGATACCTGGTGCCTCGCCAAGGCTTTGCTGTTGTCAGGATGTCAGGTTGCCACATGTGTCTGTTGTTGAGTTCCAGCTCTGAAAGGGGGGAAAGAGCTGGCCTGAGAAAGTGGCCTGAGAAAGTAATTCGAGAAAGCGGCCCGAGACAAGTGGGTTTGGATTGTAACCTTTTCATTCACCGTAAATGCCGTTTGGGCCCACTTAGTAAACAAGGCTAGGTTCTAGACATTACTCTTGCTCGATCCGAGATCACCAGGAGGGGAGCACCCGACACGGGTGATATTCTTCCTGTGTGCAAACTACTGCTACTACTGCTAACTATTATTACATCATATGGGTAAACAAACACCCACATGAAAATTAGAATTAAAATTTTTTTTTCTTTCCATTTTTTCAAGGTGAGGGATTTTTTTCATTGGCTGGCGATTATCTTTGTCATCGTCTTCCTCCTTTCGTGTCAGCACAGCCCCCCAGAGGAGTCTCCACCTACTCTCTCTTTGAAGCTGCTTTTAATGCCCACCCTCACCATATCTTCTATAGCGATAGACCATACAATCGAAATGGGTCTTGGCAGGCTACGCCTCCGTACTGAAAGCGCCAAGCGAAAACCCGCCAAATTTAAGAGAATCACCGAGATAAGCCAGTGCCAAGAAAAAGCTGAAGGAGAGAACGATTTTCTTTCTCTCCAGTACCGCTCTTTCTTTTTCTTTTTTGACCACTTTTTTCCTCAGTAGGCTTATGGGTTATTATAACATTTTACACACGAAATGAAATTGCAAACATGGTCACACAATGGAACAAGTCCCCACCTCGATAATCAGAAGCCAAGTGGCATGCCAGGCCCACCACCACCACCATCATCATCACCACCACAAATACTCTTACTCTCCCGGGGAGTGCGGGCGCACTCCCCGGATCAGCCTCGTTCCCACTCAAACCTTTCCCAATTAGTCAATTATGCACGGACTGTCCCCAATGGCCCACACTTCCACTTACCCTTTAACAGATATTGCTTTTCTCGTGGCCAGGGTGGCCTTATTCTCTCTCACACCCTCTCCCTATTTCCTCTTGTTGTCCTCCTTGCTGGCCATAACCAGCAGGCCCAGAAGCAGAAAATAAAAACTACCCACACACGCTGCACGAAGAAGAAGGCTTTGTCTGCCGATACGAAAAGGCAGGAAGCCCGCTTTCACCTCTGTCTCTCTCCTTCCCTTCATAAAACCACACACACTATCTCTGTTTTCATTTTCTAAATATAATGGCCTATCATATCATCACCACTAAGTACATGGGTACCAATATAATCACGCACAACGTACACGCAGCCGTGGATACCTGTATGAACTACAGCCTAAGCATCCACAGGAGAGAGAGAGTCCTCTTCCATGCGGAACAGGCCGATTTTTGTTCCCACCATTACGATCCGAGAGCTTCAAAAGCTGAAAACAAAGCCATCAGCAGGAAAAGCAACAACAGACGCAGCAATGGCAACAGCTAAAGCAAAAAACAATGCATAGTGCATAGAGCACACCCACATCCAAACCCACACAGCCCGGTTAAGGTTTGCTATTTTGTATCTGCGCGGTCTGCATGTTATCCTATCCTTCCGACACTCTGCTTCCCTTTTTGTATCACCTTGACTAAAAAACCCACTGCATTAATTTTTCCTTTTTTTGGGGAGAGAATGCCTTTTGTTTGTTTCACCCACTTTCTCTCTCTTACACTCTCTCTAGCTTCGGTTGACAGGTATAGTTTTTTTGGGAAGGCCAAAAAAACTAGAAAAAGTATATAAACATCCGCGGATGTCTTATCCATTTCCTCACCCATTTTCCCACCTCCTCTCCTTCTCCTCTCCCCTTTCCTTTCCCCTTTCCTTTCCCCTTTCTTCCTTCCACCTCCTGCTTCATTATCTCTATTAATTACAAGCACCCTTATCAAGCTACACTTTTGCACCTTGCCCTTTGCTTATTAGCCTTTCCCTTCACCCCCCGTTTTGTTTCCGGTTTCTGCTATTAGCCGGACAAACGCCTGTATATACGTATATACACCCAAACACCCACACCCGCCAAGTACGCACAACACAGATACGTTTTCATAAGTTTGTCTGCCACCCATGCTTGCTACAAACTCTTACTACTATAACAACAACATGAACAATATCAACGGCAACAGTAACAACGGCTACAACTACATACAGGATCGGGCCCAGCAGCTACCATTCCAGCAGCAGCAGATGCAACCACAGGCGCAGCCACAACCACAACAGGTGCAGCAGATGTTGCAGATGGGCCAGCCAACACAGCAGTACCAACAGGGCCACCTCCCTTCGTTGTCCCAGCTGCAGCAAAACCTCCCCGCCATACTTGTTCCCCAACAGCAGCAGCAACAACAGCAACAGCAGCAGCCACAGCCACAACAGGATTCTGCTGTCAGCTACAACAACGCATCCCAGACTGCATACAACTTTGACTATTCACAGTTCAACAGCTACCAGCAATCACAACAGCAACAACCACCACAACCAAACCAACAACAGCAGCCAAACCAGCAGCCAACGCCCGTGCCCCGCCCATACTCGTCGTTGCCCATGCCTGCGCAAAATTACAACTATTACACCAGCAACGCTGCCTCATACACCGTCCTCTTGTCCAACAACTCCCCCTCGCAGCGGTACCACCCCATGAGCCCTGTGTCGTTGCCCGAGAAGGATGCACATGGTAACACCAACAGTGGTGCCCACACGCACACGCACACGCATACGCACACACACCTCCCCAGCTCGTTTGGCCACACGCACTCGCTCCCTCCTCCCTCGTCGTCCAACATCGACTACTCCTCTCTCGTTTCCTACACGGTGTCGCCCTCGTTGAAGCGTAAGAGAAGAAAGAGAAGTGCTGAGACTACAACCCCCACGGAGAATTCTGAGTCTTACCCGTGCCCCACGTGTAGCAAGGTGTTTCAGAAGCCATACAACCTCAAGTCGCACATGAAGACGCACTCAACGGAAAAGCCATTTAGCTGCAACTACTGCCCCAAAACGTTTGCTCGCTCGCACGACAAGAAGCGCCACGAGCAGTTACACAATGGAGCCAAGAATTTCAAGTGCGAGGGGTACTTGCAGGACGGCATCACTAAGTGGGGCTGCGGCAAGAAGTTTGCCCGCAGCGACGCCTTGTCGCGCCATTTCCGCACCGAGACAGGCTGGCTCTGCATCCGCCCATTGATGGAGGAGGCTAAGAGGCTAGAGGAGGCGGGCATGTCGTCGTCGCTCGCGGTCCCGGGAAGTAGCACTGCCACTGGAACCAATACCACTGTATCCTCGGTGTTGCCACCAAACGATGTGGGTGTTCCCAGCGACGACTACTTTGACAATTCGAGTTTCATCAGAAAGTTGATACAAGGAAAATAAGCCTATCAGTATTGGTTTCGCCTCTCCTTGGTATTGCTCTTTACGGTTTATGGCAATGTCTTGTGTTTGGCTGTTGTTTACTTCTTACCCCATTTATTTTCCCTGCTCCCCCTTCCTTCTTTCCTTCTTTCTACTCCCCTCTTATTATGTTACATTTAGCTTATACATATTGACTTATAGACAGACCGACTTTCTCTCTCTTCCCTCCAGCAGGACTAAATCTTGTGGATTGAGCCCCGTTGGGGTATGCATGCACCTCAACGTATTAAAATCCACGTTGCGAAAGACTCAGAACTCAGGGCCACTTGGAGGTGACCGATCACGTGATTTATACACATCCGCACGCCCTTTTCTTTCCTTTCGGTTTGCCTGGAGAAAAGAAAATTCTGGAAAGAAAAAGAGTCAAAGCCTGGCTCCATGATCATCCAACCGACACGACTTTTCCGTCCCCTTCAGTACAAAATTTTCACCAACGTTTCTCCCGCTTTTTCATCTCTTCTCTTTCCCAACACCACAACACCACCACAATCAGAACACCAAAAATGTTGAGAGTTAACCAGTCGTCGCTCAAGAAGGCGTCCACCACGTTTGTGCGCCACTTGCACAAGGAATTGAAGTTTGGCGTCGAGGGCAGGGCCGCGCTCTTGAAGGGCGTCAACACCCTCGCCGATGCCGTGTCCGTGACCCTTGGCCCCAAGGGCCGCAACGTCTTGATTGAGCAGCAGTTTGGTTCTCCCAAGATTACCAAGGATGGGGTCACCGTGGCCAAGGCCATCACATTGCAGGACAAGTTTGAGGACCTTGGCGCCAAGTTGTTGCAGGAGGTTGCCTCCAAGACCAACGAGTCCGCTGGTGACGGTACCACCTCGGCCACCGTGTTGGGCAGATCCATCTTCACCGAGTCGGTCAAGAACGTGGCTGCTGGCTGCAACCCCATGGACTTGAGAAGAGGCTCGCAGGCCGCGGTTGAGGCCGTGATTGAGTTTTTGCAAAAGAATAAGAAGGAGATCACCACCTCGGCCGAGATTGCCCAGGTCGCGACCATTTCTGCCAACGGCGACATCCACATTGGCAACTTGTTGGCGTCTGCCATGGAAAAGGTGGGCAAGGAAGGTGTCATCACTGTGAAGGAGGGCAAAACCTTGGAGGACGAGTTGGAGGTGACGGAGGGCATGAAGTTTGACCGCGGGTTCATCTCGCCCTACTTTATCACCAACACCAAGACCGGCAAGGTGGAGTTTGAGAATGCATTGATCTTGTTGTCGGAAAAGAAGATTTCGAGCATCCAGGACATTTTGCCCTCGTTGGAGATTTCGAACCAGACGAGAAGACCCTTGTTGATCGTTGCTGAGGATATTGACGGCGAGGCATTGGCGGCATGCATCTTGAACAAGTTACGTGGCCAGGTGCAGGTGTGCTGCGTCAAAGCGCCCGGCTTTGGTGACAACAGAAAGAACACCTTGGGTGACATTGCCATCCTCACTGGCGGCACTGTGTTCACTGAGGAGTTGGACATCAAGCCCGAGAACGCCACTGTTGACCTCTTGGGCTCGGCTGGGTCCATTGCTATCACCAAGGAGGATACCGTGGTGTTGAACGGCGAGGGCACCAAGGAGAACCTCACACAGAGATGCGAGCAGATCAGAACCACCATCGAGGACCAGGCAACTTCTGAATACGAGAAGGAAAAGTTACAGGAGAGATTGGCCAAGTTGTCTGGCGGTGTTGCCGTCATCAAGGTGGGCGGCTCGTCCGAAGTTGAGGTGGGTGAGAAGAAGGACCGGTATGAAGATGCTCTCAACGCCACCCGCGCCGCCGTCGAGGAAGGAATCTTGCCCGGTGGTGGCACGGCCTTGATCAAGGCGTCGAGAATCTTGGATGGTGTTAAGCAGAACGCGGCCAACTTTGACCAGAAGTTGGGTGTCGAGATCATCAAGTCGGCCATCACCAAGCCCGCGAGAAGAATTATCGAGAACGCCGGCGAGGAGGGCGCCGTGATTGTAGGCAAAATCTTGGACGAGCCCGACTTCAATAGAGGTTATGACTCGGCCAAGGGCGAATTTACCGACATGCTTGCGGCCGGGATCATTGACCCCTTCAAGGTGGTCAAGAACGGGTTGGTTGATGCTTCCGGCGTGGCCTCCTTGTTGGCTACCACCGAGTGCGCCATTGTGGACGCCCCTGAGCCCAAGGGTGCCGCGGCTGCTGCACCAGCCGGTGGCATGGGCGGCATGGGCGGCATGCCAGGCATGTTCTAAGGTTTGAAAACTGGAGAACATCCACAAGGACACTGAAATCCTGTAAATAGTAATATAACGTCAAATCAGTTACATTTGGAAAAGGGGGGTGGAAGGCTTCGTGCCTTGGTGCTCCTGATAGTGCCAATTGCAAAAACTGATCTCTTCTTCTCATCACCTCTTCTCATAAGAAGAAAAAAAGATCAAAAAAAGAAAAATCAAAGAGCACATCAAATTTCTTTCTAGTAGTAGGAATAAACACCAACAAAAGCATATCAACTAACACCCACAGAGACTCTACCACATGTACCTATAGCAAAAACCTACCACTATACACACTAGCTGAATGTTTGAAGATATAACCTACCGGAACACCGGTAACGATACCGCGACGCGACTAACAGACCTGTTGCTTACCAAGTACGCCGAGTTGCAGCAGTTTGAGCGTATCTACCGCCGGTCGGCGCCACGGCGCAAGCGACAGCTCCGCAAGTCCAAGCAGAAGGTGTTGGAGATTATCCACACCGAGCTTAAACGACGCATGAAACCAGAGGAGACGTATGAGATCTGGCACGACTCGGGAAACTTGAACCGCAACATTAGCAAGGAAGTCAAGGGCAACAAGGCGCAGGCGGAGTACAAGGGCAGCGCTGAGGATCTTGCCTCGAGGATCACCGAAGCTGCACGAGATAAAAGTGGAGAAGAGAAGGAAGAACAAGAAGAAGAGCAAGCTATCGATGGGAAGCACGCTGAGCATGATGCGTTCATGACCCGCAAGCTCCATCAGTTTATCGACGCCTTTGACAACTCACACCGCACCAACAAGGCCGATTTTCTCATCCGATCAAATGGCATGGAAGTGCTCCCCTCTACCTCTGCTGAGCCTGTCAAGTCGGCACAACGCCAGCATATCCGCAACTTGACCAGCCTCCTCCACCTTAACATCCTCCGAAGGAATTGGGCGCTCGCATACAAGCTCTTTTGCCTCGTCATCCGGTTCCCCACCGTGGACATCCGCACAATCTGGCCGTTGGGGATTGAGATCCTAAGCCACTACAACCAGGGAAAACCGTTCAAGATTGAGCGGTTCTTTGACTACTTAATGTCGTTCTACTCCGTCAAGTTCTCCGACGCCGCTAAGTCTACGGGCACGAGCGAGCGGAGCCACGCGGCACCCGTGTGGCGGTCGGGCACCCGCACGCTCACACCGTTGTATGTGATCACGGCGTTATGGAGCCTCTTTGTCAAGCAGGAGTACGCGCAAGTGGCGGGCCGCATTGACGAATTGCTCTTGGAGCCTCCATATAACAGCGAGGGACTGCTCTATTTCATAAGAGCCATGTGTCACTTGTGCCAAGGCGCCCAGCTTGTCAATGCATACAAGGGACAAAGACACGGTGGTGCTCCGCGCAAGACCAAAGGCGAGGTCTTGCAGGAGTTACACGCCATCAGGAACATTGTGCGCAGCAGTATGGTGACGTGCCAGAGGTTCCAGTTTGACTTGCCCCAGGAGGAGATTGAGTCAAGCTTGCAAGTTTTGTTTGCTCAAATAGAGCAGCCACAACACACAATGAATGGTGCTGAGAATGGTGCTGAGACGGATGTTGCTCCCGAAGTTGAGGCGGACGACGATTGGAATGCCATCAGCTCCGACTCGGATGCGTCTCCTCTCATGCCGACCCAGCGGATCAACGAATTTGACGACGATGGATGGAGCGCCATATCCTCTGATGAGGAGAATTTGGGCGGCGACAACAAGACTGAGGCTCCCACCAGTGCTCAGCCTGGCACCATGGAAGAAGATGACTGGAGTGACAGCGAGGATGGTGCAACCAATGGCGAATTGTTACCCACACAAGTGGATGTCCCTCGGAGTGATGACGATGGAGACGAAGATGACGGGTGGAGCGCCATCAGCTCTGATGAGGAGTCCTACGACGATGCAGCTACAGAAGTCCCCTCGAGTCAGCCCCAGGAGCTCAAGGGTGTGCCTAACCACGATGTGTTTTCTGAGGATGATGATGGGGATGAGGAAGAGGGAAAGGACCTTGAGGGGAGAGCGCAAAAGTTTCATTCATTCAATATCCGCCGCAACAGCTTGGAGCTATACAGTGCCAGGAGTTCCATGGAGCTCGATTCCAGGCATAGTCTGCAGCAGCAACAACAATCACAACATCATCATCCATCGCAACAGCCATCGCAAAACGGTCTGCAGACCATGCTCGACTTCGACCTCGATTTTGATCTCGATATGGACGACGACTACAACGACGACTACAATGATTAATGCATTAGGCAACTTATAGAACACGATATTTATTAGAGGAACCCCGACTCGCTGGGGACATTGTAGAACTTAAGCTGGCGCGTGCTTGCACGCTGCCTCACCCGCAAATCTGCCTGCTGGAACGCATTGATGTTCACCTTGTACGTAATGTCGTTGCCGCTGTTGCTGTTACTACCACCGCCGCTACTACTGCCCTCGTTAGCAGCCTCGGTTGTCCTTGCTTCTAGCGGCAAAAGCACCCAGTCGGGAGGCAAAAGCGCGTTTCTGGGTAGATGTATTTCCTGGTATAAGTCAGGGGTGGATTCCACCGTTACCTCGGCTTCTCCACCTGCACTTGAACCAGCACCGGCACTTGCTGCCGATGCCGACAGCGAGGGCAGCACCGTTATTCCTTCTGAGCCTTGCGATGACCCTTCAACGGGCGCAAAAGGGACTGGCGCTTCTGTTGGCGCTGGCACGCCAGTTGGTGCGGGCTCCATTCCCCCCACGGTCTGGGGAATGTTCACTTCTTCCGGTTCCGGACGAGCAACTGGCTGCGCATCAGGCACGGGCACTTGCTGTCGTTGTGGTTGTTGCGAGGTGGCGGCATCGCCAAATACCTTTCTCCGGCACAACGGACAACTGTCCGACCGCTCGAGCCAGTCCTTCAAGCACCCCAAGTGTAGGAAGTGGCCGCACTGTAGTTTCTTGGCATTCCTCCTCCCTGCCTGCGGCTTGTGGTAAAGCCGCTGGTAGTCGTCGACAGAGTGCATATCCTCGCGGCAAATGATGCAGAGATTATCGGTGGCTGTCAACTCTTCGGAGGTGGCGTTGGGAAGCTGAGTGTCCAACCGTTTCGACGACTCAATAAACGCAAACAACTGTGTGAGCTGGACGTACGCCTGGCGGAGCGACGAGTACGTGCCCTGAAGCATCGAGAGCGGCATTGAGATTTTAGAGTGGATCGTCAACAAGTAGATGAAGCACAAGTACGAGATGGATGTGAGCACTGCCGAGGCAATATCGATGCCCTTGCTGTAGTACGGTTTGTTCTCCCACACCCGCTCCGTCTCATCATCGTCATCATCATCATCAAAATCGATGTTCTCGGCATCGGTTTCCCCAAGGTTGCCCGATTCATCCGCCATTTCCAGCTCCTCCGCACCAGAGTCATCCACAGTTTCATCTTGCACAGCCTCACCTTGCACAGCCTCATCTTCTGCAACCTCTGTTCTCACCGTCTCACTCCTCTCTCTCACGATCCGGTAGAACATGATCTCATACACGGAGAGCAACAACTTAGCAAAGTACGTCACCGCCTCCACGCCCTGTACGGCAAACTGGAACCCAAACAAAAGACACGTCACTGAGTTGATCCCCTGGAACACGTCGTACACGAGAAACTTGGCCACGGCAAAGTCTGCCACGATAAGCCCCACGTTGAGCCAAAAGTGCAAGCTGGCGCCAAAATGCCACCCCACTTGCCGCTCGTTCACGTCTTCATTGCCGAGTTTGTTCACGATCACCAAGTTGAGAAAGTCCAACCGGTCATACATAACCACATGGACGACCTTGAACGTCACTGCAAGTCCAAGCAAAAACACGTTCAAGATGATATTGTTGTCGCCAGTGGCTAAGTTCAACAACAAGTTGATAGCAAAGATCGGCAACTTCTCAAACAAGTGCTCCACCTCGATGATACGCAACGAGCCAAATAGTAGCACCTGAACCGCCTTATTGAGCACGAGAAACACAAACACGATGAAGTTGAGGAGGATCCCGAGCTTGATCCCGTCAGTGATTTCCACAACAAACATGATGGCGTTGAATGAGCGCGCGAGCGAGTCGTACACCGACCAACTTAGTAGCGCCACCGATAACGTCGAGTAGCCGATAAAGTACCGTGCTGCCTTGTCGATCAACATTGGAAGTGAGGATGTGGTGATGTATGTTTGTGGGGGGCTGTGGGGGGAGGAGGCCAACTAAACGAACAGTGACTTTTTCTTCGCTCCTGTATTAAAGCTTGCTTGTCCTTTTTGTCCTTCTGGAGCATTCTATTTTTCTGCTACGTCGGTCTTAACCCAGCCGACCCGCATTGTCGCGCGCCAACAAAGCTTGGAGATAAGTTGCACGATATACATCAATAGGTACACAGATCTGTAAAAATGGCGATAATAATACATGGGGTACACAGTCCTAGCTGCCAATTACGTTGTCCACCTGCCGCAATATTTTCCTCCTCTTAAAGTGGACATTCTCCTTGTCGTCTGCCAGCGACTTCAGCCTCACGGCCAAGGTGGGTATCTTTGTCGGCGACGATACTTTCACGGGCGAGAGCGACTGCGCGCGTCTCTTGGCGGGCTCCGCTTTTAGCGGCGACACGCTAAAGGCACCCTTGTAGTCAAACAGGTGTACTTTCGCCAAGTTCGTCTCCGCCACTGCGAGCTGTTGGTTGCGCGACTTGTGCTCGGCCTGCAACTCCGCCGAAATGCGCGCAAGCTCAGAAAAGTCGGGGTGGGGCGCCACAAGGGCAAACTTTTCCCGCCGCAACTCCTTGATGTTCTCAAAACCTTCCTGCTCGAGCCGCTGCAACGACCGCCGTGACTCACGGTAGCTTTCAGCGAGTGACGCGACCCCGGTCTCAAGCCCGGGGACGACGCGCGACACTTCGGTTTTCCAGTTTTGTTCGTGCGCCAACATGGTGGCCCTTTCCCTCGATACCTCCTCACACGTCACCGCCACTTGTCCGCGCACAATATTGTCCTCGTACACCTGGCCGTGCTGCTGCACAAACAGCATGAACGCCTTGATCATGGCGTCCTGGAACTCGCGCATCTCTTGTTTTACTGCTTGGCTCAATCGCTTGTTGATGGTATCCTCCATTCCCACCAACGCGTCCTCCTGCAAGTACCCCGACAACTTGTCGTTGGACACCTGCAAATCGGCCATGCTATCTAAAGCGCGCACCTGGAACTGTTGCTGGAGGTCCAGCAATACGTCAAAGTTGGCTTGGAACGTGCCTACAATCTCCAGGAGGTCCTCATCCATCACGTGCTGTACTTTCTCGCTGTACGCCTTCATCTGGTCCTCCACTGTGCGCTTGTACTCGTTAACTTGGCTGCTCAATTGCAGCTCAAACTGGGACAAGCCGGCAAACCATTTCTTGTGCGCCTCGTCGTCGAGCGTGCTCTTGATGGCATCAATGGCAGAACTCAAGTTAGCAAAGATCAAGTTGACCAACTGGTCCGTGGACGCCGTGCACCGGTCATGAATGCGTCTCACCTTCTCCTGCAACCCTGCCACCTCCTGGGTCTTGGCTTCATGGACCGCCCGCAACAGGTCGTGCTTACTCTGGAGCACCCGCATCTGCTCCCTCTGGGACTGCATCTCGCTTTTGAGGCGACGCACCTCTTGCAGACTTGTTTGCCGCTGCTCCTCGTAGCTGGCGCACTTGGACGTCAACAGCTCGTTGCGCAAGCGCACCTCCTTCAACTGCATCTTCAACGATTCGTGCTCCTCCACCAAGGCCTGGTAATTTCCCGGGTCCATGTACACCCCGTTCTTGCTCCGGGTGGCCAGCAAGTCGGCACTCATCTTGGAGATGGCCTGCGACAACTGCTTGACCAACGTCTTTTTCATGACAATGTCGGCGTCATCACCTGCCTGCGGCAAGTTCTTGACGTTCTTGGCCTTGCACGCGTAGTCCAACGTCGAGCTAGTCTCGTCGATGTTGACCTGGGCTGGTGAGATGGTGGCGATCAACGTGGTCTTGGTATCGCCGCCGATCGAGTCCTGTAAGAGCCGCGTCAACTTGGACTCGCGATACGGGATGTGCAGCGGCAGCTTATTCTCGCTCAACGAGTTGATCACCCTCCCCAACGTCAACAACGACTGGTTGATGGAGCCCGCCTCCTTGGCCACGGATCCGGATCTGCTGATGTTCTCAGACCCGGCCAAGTCCACCAAGTTCATCTTGGACACGCGGTAGTGCGCCTGGTCTTTTAAGTCCCGCTTGTACAAGCTGATGGTGAAAATTGTGTGCGAGCGCGACGAGACGTCATTCATGCGCGTTGCCGCTGTCTTTTTCCGCTCCAACCCTGTCTGCAAGCATCGGAACCCGTCCTCGTGACTGCTGATGCAGTGTTCAGATAAGTTCTGGATGCGGATGGCCTTGCGCTTGCCTACCGTCTGGTCGTATATCTTGAGCTTCTGGCGCGGGTCGTCCAGCAACAAGTCACGCAAGTCCTCGTTGTACAACTCAAGATACGAACACTTGACGAGGAAGTCGTTGGTGGTGGCACCATTGGTGACGGTGGTGGTGCTTTCCTCCTCCAACTTGTCAAACAACTCACGCAACACCCGCGGAATGATCCCTGCAGTCTCGCAAGACTCAATGTTGGCGGTGTTGTCGACACCACACATGGTGTAAGTCTTGCCTGTCCCCGTCTGCCCGTATGCCAACACGGTGACGTTGAAGCCGTTGAGAAAGTCCTTGAACAACGGCAACGCCACCTTCTCGAATATGAGCGTCTGGTCCGCCTGCGACCCGTACACCTGGTCCAACTTGTAAGTCTTTTGTGACGGCACCGATATCGATGGGGGCAATGATATTGCTGCTGGTGTTGGTGCAGACGCAGATGCAGATGCAGATGCAAACGCAGATGCCAGTGCCAATGCTGGTGCGGGAGGGGTAGATGTTCGCGGTTGCAGGCTTCTTTGACTTTGGATCTGGCCCTGGATCTTTTGCTGTTGGTGCCGGTCTAAGGAAGACACACTCTGGTGGGTCACAGTGACATAAGGGTCGGTGATACTGTAGCGGTCGTCGGCAAGTTCAATCACGATCGGCGACTTTGCCGCTATCTCCTTGCTGTTGCGGCCTCGGCACCGTACAACCACTTGAATATTCGACATTGTGGGGAAAAGGTAAAAATGACTAATGGAATACTGTTGTGTCGAATTGAGGGAAGTGGTGGGTAATGTTTCGTACAGTGATGCTTGTTATGATGAAGTTGCTCTTGGCGATGTTGTGATGTGGTACGGTGATAGTTGTGAAAGTGTAAACAAACCGCGAGAACATCAATAAGAGAGAAAAACAAAAAATGGAATAAAAATGGTACCACGCGCACGACCGCATTTTTACATGACTATACACAGCTAATCAAAGAAATCGTCATCGTCGTCGTCGTCGTTGACCACCGTTGTCTTTCTGTCAAACACAATCTTGGTGGTTTGTTTCTGCTGGCTGTCGCGGCTGAGCCCATCGAGGATTTGCTTGACGTCGGCTTCGGTCAACTTGCTCCGGATCTGGCCCATGGAGTACAACTTGAGGATGTACTGTTCCACAGCCTGCGCCCGGTCCGGTCTGACTATCCTGACACGACTTAACCGCTCGCGTGCCGTCGTTTCTAGCACCCGGTTGAGCACGGTCTCGGTCATGTCGTTGCCAGCCCCCGCACCAGCTCCCGCACCCGCACCAGGAGTGCCCTGGCCCGCATGAGACCCGCCGCCCTGGGCGTTCCTCTGTAGTTCCTGTAGTCTAGCTTGTCTGATGGCATTCAACTCGGAGTCATCCATGGCGTATAGTGTAGTTGCTCTTGCTGTCGTTGTTGTCAAGCGATCTTCATAGAAAGAAGAAGAACGGTGGAAGAAAATTTGTTGGAGAAAGAGACGCCGCAGCGAGCGGAAACGGAAAGGAAAAAGGAGGACGAAGAAAAAAAGAGAACATGAACTTGGTGAACAAAATCGCTTTGTTGTTCAGACGAAACAGCATCAGAGCGTATTTGGCATACCAAGTACAGGGACCAGCAGCAGTCGTTGGAATATACACAGAATAATTAATCCAGTTGGAAGTAACAGCGGGACAAAGACAGAGCAGGACAGAAACACAACTGGGCAACAGGACAACAGAACAACAGAACAAAAGTACAACAGCCACGTACTAGAACACTCCCCTTTATCAGCATAATGTCATCAGACAAGTCCAATATTCTCAGGAAGTACAAGATTGTGTTCCTCGGCGACCAGTCCGTGGGCAAGACGTCGCTAATCACCCGATTTATGTACGACACATTTGACGAGACATACGCCGCCACCATCGGCATCGACTTCCTATCAAAGACGATGTACTTGGACGAGGGCAAGACCATACGGTTGCAGTTGTGGGACACGGCGGGACAGGAACGATTCCGATCGTTGATCCCGTCGTATATCCGCGACTCACACGTGGCGGTGGTGTGCTACGACATCACCAACAAGAAGTCGTTTGATAACTTGAGCAAGTGGATCAAGGACGTCAAGTTGGAGCGCGGCGACGACGTGATCATTGTGCTCGTGGGCAACAAGTCGGACTTGGCCAACGACAAGCGACAGGTAAGCGTAGAGGATGTGGAGGCATTGCATAACAAGATCAAGTCCAAGTTTTTCATAGAGACGTCGACCAAGGCTAACCACAATGTCAAGTTGTTGTTCAAGAAAATTGCCCAGTCGTTGCCCGAATTTGACCAGGAGAATGAAGAGAACAAGACGGACCAGCAGCCGCAGACCATCGACATTGCTATCGACGGCGACGCGCCCGCCCAAGCAAGCACATGCTGTTGAACAAGTGCAGCCGTGGTTGCAGTAGTACGCTTCGTATAGACAGAATATAGCACAAAAATGGGTGAAAGATGAGATGCCAATGGAGCTAGAGGTGCTCTGCAAGAGCAATAGAAGGTCCTACAAGCGCGAGCTCCTCTTTCCCGAGGCAACGGAAAACAGATACTAGCATATGGAAAGGGCACAGTCTCTCGCATGCACAGAAAGGGTAACTTGCTTTGCTGTTGGCGCTGCTCTCTAGCGGAACTAGAACAACACCAAGGTCGTGTACCACCAGGAGTTGGCATTGAAGGTGACCGTGATAACAAACACAGTAGCAACATTGCTCAACGACTCACTGGCTGCGTCTATGCTTGTACCCACTGACGTCACCGGCGACATTGTATGCGCACCAGTGTCGGCAGAAGCCCTGGCTGCTTCTGGTGCGGGTAACCCAGCCCTGTCGACAAACCCATCCCTTCTTGCGATCTGGCACTTGATCCACCGAGAGATGTACAATATCCAGCGGCGCGCTTTCCCCACAATCCCAGCAAGACCCAACAGCCCTACTTGTCCCTGCCCCTCAGCCAACACAGTAAATTTCTTCACCTGGACTCACTTGCCGCCCCATTTCTCCGTTTTCTCTTATGTAACTTCTCCCCATCACGGTGCTCTGTCATCTCGTACCCAGAAGAAATAGAAACAGAAGGCGCGTCCTCCATGTTCTTACCGGAAATCACCATCTTGCCCTCCCCCATACCCATTATTCTCTTTATCCGCTTTTTTCTGCTTCTTCTTGGAGACAGCGGCCTCATACAAGCCGAACTTGCCTCCTCCCTCCGATGACTGGTCACCAAACTTGCCGAATCCGAGCGAGGCAAAGTTTACTGCTGGCACCATCCTTAGTGCAGGATAAGCAATCTCCACTGGCCGCTCAAGACTAGACTCTTGCTCCCAGGAGCCAGGACTGAGATGAATTTGCTGTTGTATCTTACCCCGATTCTGCCGCACCACACCCACGTCGTTGGCTTCGTGGCCCGCATCAAAGTAGGTAATCATACTGGGAACAAAACTGGGATTCGATTCCACCCACATGAACGCATTATCGCTCGGAGGTGGGCGGGCCGCTGCATACTTGCCGTCAAGTGCAATAGCCTCTGCCATCAAGGACGACGCTGGTGCAAACATGGCGCCGATAAGGGGCAAGCCCATAGAGGTGGTGGTGGTGGATGTTGTCAACAAAAGTGCAAGACCCTTCATAGCCGCACTGTTGTTCACTCTCTGATCCTGCTTAGTCAGGGAACTCCACTGTATGAGAAGTAGCCGAGACTATGAAACAACACACGGTCTGCCGCTGGCCTCCTTAACGGCCTGTGAGTAAGACTTCACTGGTCCTATGTGCGGCACCTTTCTCAGGATTCCATGAAATTCTTTAGTGAATGACAGAGGAGAAAGGAAGGAACGATAGTGAACTTTCTGGCATACTTCGCTAAGTCGGGAGCATAGGGCAAGGGGACAAAGAGGCAAGGAGTAAAAGTTCTTTACATATTCAATATACGAGAAATGCTCCCCTTTTTTGGGAAGGGGATGCACCACATAATTACAATCACACCATTCACACCTTCGTATCAACAAGGGAAGGACTATCTTTGCTTATTGGCATCATCTATTTCCCATCCACCAACACACTCGCTTAAAGATGTCCCTGTTTTGTGCACACGCCTTTCGCGGGTCCGCCTTTTCGTAGATGCAGCTAGGAGCCCATGAAACGCAGAGTGGAGCCTAATCAGGCAAATAAAAGAAACAATAGGGGAAAAGGGGGGGGGGGGCTCACCGCCATTCCCCA
>MXQC01000148.1:0-17793 GCA_002094185.1 Zhuliangozyma boniae
TGGTCAGAAAGGTGTCTATATAGTTGTCGGCTACATCCAGAGATGCTGGTGCGACGTAGGTGCTGGCAAGTGCGATCCACGTCTCATCTGCTCCTGACAGCAAGCAGGTTCTCGGGCCGGACATCGGGGCTGCGGGCAGAACCACGAAAACCACAAAAACCACACAAAACCCTTCCATTTGGACTATGAGCTATACCATTCCTTTGCGCTGCATGTACTCCACGGCACTCACCACGGCCTTCTGCCAGAACGCGAACAAGGCGCACTTTTCCTCAGCCCACGCTGTCTCGGCGCGAAATGGCGCGGCAATGACAACCTGCCAGGGTACCGAGTGGCAGTGGTCAAATTTCAACAGGCGGCCGCTGACACGCCACGCACTATCCACTGGCTGCGGTATATCCTCGCTGTCAGAGGCACCAGAAGCACCAGCACGTTGCACCTCCCCCACTGGAGTGTACAAGGAGAACCGTTTTTGCAACTGCCACCAGAACGTCTCCAAGTGGGAGATCACCAGCCAGAGAGGATGGCCCTGGTCATCGGTGACTGAGATGATGGATTTGCGTGACATCGACTGGAACACGCCCGTGAGGAGTTTGTCGTAGAGGCCCACCTCCTTGGTCTTTATACAGTTGAAGAGCACCTTCTTGATCACCAACACGAGCAACATGGTGATGGCGTCTACGGGCACCTTCTTGCGAAGGAACCATGTGTGGTTATCCTTCTGGAACGTGTGCAACATGTGGATGAGCGCGGGTAACAAGTTGTTCTCCACCAGGGAGTAGAGGTAGAACCGGAAGTCGCTGTACTCTAGGAGCGACGTCGACTGGTTGCGCACGTTATCGAAAAGCTCGCTGATTTTGCTGTGCATGTCCTCTTGGGAATTGCTGCTGCCGCGATTGCCCCAGTCAGCGGTGGCTGCCGCCGTGTGCAAGTGCAACAACAACAGGTCGCACATAAACGACAAGTGCTCGCGCACAAAGGCGCCAAAGTCGCTGGTGCCAAAA
The DNA here is from genome assembly GCA_002094185.1 of Zhuliangozyma boniae. Classification (NCBI taxonomy): domain Eukaryota; kingdom Fungi; phylum Ascomycota; class Pichiomycetes; order Serinales; family Debaryomycetaceae; genus Zhuliangozyma; species Zhuliangozyma boniae. The sequence continues at coordinate 1,005 of MXQC01000148.1, forward strand.
TCAAAGGCGTACACCCTAGCGTAGAGCTGGGCAATGTCGTGCGCAGCGCCCTGCATCTCCTCCTGGGACGCGCGCACGCGCCCAAACGTGGATGCCAATAACCGGTGCGCAATCTTGACGTACTGGAACCGAAACACGAGAAAATACTCATTGGCCACGGGGTTGCGGTCGCCCGGTAGGTCAACTTCTCCCACCACGCCTGCAGTGGGCGGTTGCGAGTATGCGCGCGCCGTGGTCACGTCCAACTCGAGAATCAACCACCACACGGCGCGGCGGTACCACGCCTGGGCCCAGTTGATGTCGTACGCCAAAGGATCTTTGTGAAAGTCCAACATGTGAGCAAACTCATACAAGTCTGCTACGGCGGCGCGGGAGCAGACGTTGGAGGTGGCGGCCAACACCAAGTTGCCCAAGAGCAACTCCTCGGCCGCCTCAATGGCGCGGTGCGGGTACTCCAAGCTCAGACAGAGAATGCGGAACGCCTCGCGGTACTGCTGGTGCTCGACCTGCAAGTGCAAGGTGCTCTCCGAGTTGAGCGCGGCGCAGAGCACGGGGAAGTAGAGGCAGTAGAACCCTGTGTCATTGCGTCCGTACTGGCTTGGTGTCTCCCAGAAATCGCGGTGGCGCGCGGCAAAAACGTCGATGTCGACAACGGGGATAAATGGGTGCACGGCCGCTGCGTACTGAGCCACCAAGCTCTCGGACCGGGCCTGCTTGGGCAAGTAGTTGCGCACCTGCTTGATGACGCTGGCACTGCGCGTGTCCGATATCGTCAACGCGTCGAAATTAATGTCGATTTCTTGGGGCAGCATATCTCCAGGGAAAAGGGGCGGGGGTACAGCCATGGTTGGGGTGATGAGCAATGCGGGCGGTCTAGTTGTGGTGGGTGTGTTTGCAGGGAACAGATGATGGGGTTCTCATCCTCACTGTGGTGGAAGCATGACGCCAGCAACCTAGTATTTTTTTCCTTCTACATAGAAGAGCCCTATTGGGGTTGCCCCACAATGGCCGACACGAGCGCAAGAGACGATGCGCATCATGTACGGGTGAGTTCGCAGGAGCAGCAAGATCTGCCAGGATCTATGTTCCCTCCCACCCATCCACACTCCACCAGCTTCGGAGATGACACCCGCTGCTGCGCATCAAAGTGCAGGCGCAACTGCCAATGGAAAAGCTTGATTCAAGAAAAAGATGAATGTTCGGACTGTTTGCGAGATGCCCCGCCCCAACGAGCCTTCTACTAGACACGCTCGTCCACACCTGTATGAATATAGCACAATGGGATTCATCATCGCCCCACGAGGGCTGATGCTTCCCGGTGTTCTTCCCGTCGCATCCTGGTGCTGGCTCATATATCTCCAAAAGGGGATTGGAGATGGACACGACCTTGCTGGTTTCCTGCATATGGGGCCACACTTATTTTTTCTCTTGACTGTGGAAGGAAGTGCTGTTCTGTGTTGCAAAAAATTGGCGAGGAGAAAGTGGAGGCCAGGCCTGTCCACTTGCTAAAGCACCTTGGGATAGGAAGTGGGGCAAGACTCCCAATCCATCAGAAAGGCAGCCGAATTGGGTCTAGTGGCCTCTATTTCATCACTGCCCTTGCTTTGTGTCATGGCGGATATTTGAGGCCCAACGTCGAGGCGAGAGGCGACCCGTCGGGAAAGACACGCCTGTCTAACCTTGTTTCTATTTTCCACGCTTCAGCTATGGTGCTGCTCTGGGCCAACACCACAGCATTCCCATCTGTAGAGTACCACCACACACTCTTGAAGAGCATCGCCTGACCCATTGGCAAAGGAGTCATGCTTCAGTTACAATATTTTTTGCGCCTTTTGTGCATCCCATGCTTTTCTTGTCTACTTTTTTTTCTCGTACTTTTCTCGTACATCAGGCTGCATGGCTGGTTCAACCTCACCAAATGAACATGGATGTGTCTCAACAGGGTTGAACAATGAGCTAGACAGTGTAAATACCAGCCACCCCATACAACGCGTAGTACTCACACCACCACAACAAACAGAACCAAAACGCGTGGAATGGGCGCCCAAGTGGCCGAATGGGCGCAATGGCCTTGTGTAACTCTTCCCAATGCTTCGAAAAATGTTCTCAATTTGGAACCCAAAGAAAAGTGGTTTCGCAACACCTGGCAACAAACAATATTTCTCAGCATCCCACTCATCATCATGTATAAATAACCTGAAATATTATTCATCTCTCTGAAGTTTATGGTGAAATAATATTTTGGTATTGGCACCAGCTTTTAACTCCCCCCATCCCACTTCCCCTTACCTCACCCAAGCATAAACGTGTCCTACCTGTGAACACACGAAGTCAGCATTGTTTCGGCAAAGCAATTCCACTCCTTTATAAATACCCCCCACCGACTTCCCTGACCAGCTTTCCCAGCAGATTCGTACATTTGAACTTCTACCACCACTCCATCCACTCCAATGCTCCTTTCCATCTTATACCTCTTTGCGGCGGTTCTCCCAGCGCTCGCCTTTGACCCGCTGAGTAACTCCAACGTGGCCGTGTACTGGGGCCAGAACTCCGGCGGTAGCCAGCAGCGGTTGTCGTACTACTGCAACTCCGATGCCGTCGACATTGTCATTCTTTCGTTCATGCACGTGTTCCCCAACCCCGTGCAGTTGAACTTTGCCAACGCCTGCGAGGGCACCTACACCCCCGAGGGCGTGTTGCAGTGTGCTACTATTGCCGAGGACATCAAAAGCTGCCAGGCCCAGGGCAAAATCGTGTTGCTCTCGCTTGGTGGTGCCTCCGGCGCCTATTCGTTGCTGGACGACCAGGCTGGGCGAGACTTTGCCCACACAGTGTGGAACTTGTTCGGCAACTCCAACAGCATTTCCACCACCTCGCGGCCATTCTTTGACGCAGTTATTGACGGGTTTGACTACGACATCGAGAACGGCAACAGCGTGGGGTACGCTGCCATGGCCAACGAGTTGCGCACCATCTTTGCCACCGACACTTCCAAGCAGTACTACCTCGGTGCTGCACCCCAGTGCCCTTACCCCGATGCTTCCGTCGGTGACTTGCTTGCCAAAAGCGACATTGACTTTGTGTTTATCCAGTTCTACAACAACAACTGCAACCTTGGCACCACCTGGTTTAACTGGAACACGTGGTTAGACTATGCCCAGAACACCTCCCCCAACAAGAATATTAAGTTGTTTGTGGGCGTTCCTGGGGGAACCACGGCTGCCGGCAGCGGTTACAACGCCCCCAGCGCCGTGGCTGCCCAGCTCGGCTCGGATATCTTGACCAGCAGTAGCTTTGGCGGCATTTCCATCTGGGACGCGTCGCAGGCGTGGGCCAACACCAACAGCGATGGCAACTTTGCCGAGAGCATGAAGGCGATTGTCAAGAGAAACGTGGCTTCAACCTCGCTGGTGTCGTACTCGTCCACGACAACGACAACGACGACCATAACCAGCACTACTACCAGCTCCAGCAGCACTACTACCAGCACCAGCAGCACTACTACCAGCACCAGCAGCACTACTACCAGCACCAGCAGCACTACTACCAGCACCAGCAGCACTACTACCAGCTCTAGCATCACGAGCACGAGCGGCAGATTCAGTAGCAGCTCCACATCTTTCTTCAGCTTGACGTCGTCGACGTTGTCCAGCTCATCTTTGACGTCTATTTCTTCCACCAGCTTCACTGAGCCCAGTTCTATTCTTTCGAACTCCGCCATGTCGAGCTCTTCTATGTTTAGCTCTGTTGCCTCCGGTTCTATTGAAAGCAGCTCTGTTGCCTCCAGTTCTACCGAGAGTAGCTCCGTCGTGTCTACTTCTGAGACCGAAACTCTGGAGTCACCCACTTCTTTGAAAGCAGAGCCACCCACCCTGTCTTACCAGAGCATGTTGTCATTGTCGGCCACCACCTCTTCCGCATCGAGCTCTTTGGCGGAAAGATCGAGTGACATGAGCTTCTCCTCTTCCTCCACCACTGCTGCCACCACCTCGACCAGTAGCTCTTCCACAAAAACAACCACGCTAGCACCCAGTGTGCACACCCAGATCTTGTATGCGCCGACTACCCTTGTGACCAGCACCACTTGGTACGAGGTGGTCACAACAAAGACCCACCTCCAGACCGTGTACGCGGCTCCTGTGACCACCACCGTGGCCTACTAGAGTGCCCATGATACCCCAACAAAAACCACTTTTTTTACATGCCATAGCGGTGCCGTAGCTCTTTAATTCGTCTTTAGTTTATACCAATATTCTTTCTTTTCCCCCTGTGGACTACCCCTTTATGTGGACAAGTTGCTGCTCCAAACGCAAGCCCGAGAGGAGGTGGCGCGCGGTATAGTTAAAGTAAAATGCCTTGAGATGTCCCTCCGTGTATGCCGCCAAGTCAAACACGTCGCCGCCATCGAAAACCAACGGGCTGATCAGAAGGTTGATGATGCCAAACGTGGACCTATCAAGCTGCGCCACCGCCTGCCGCGTCAAAGGGTGCGGCGTGACAATAAACATAAACGTGGACCTCCTCTCGAGGCCATGGAAGTCGAAGATCCCCGCGAGCTCGCGGATCACGCTGGCATTCACTCGCTTCTTGGTGTTTTTGCACTGCACGAGGATATTGACTTCGTCCGCGAGTGACACCGGTTTCTTTGCCTCACGCAAGATGGATCGGCTCTCGACTTTGGCCACTCCGGAAGCAGCATCACCACCACTTAGGTCTTTTGCCTCCTTGTAGAACGGCAGCAAGTCCCACTTACCCACAATGTCCACACCATTGTCAAATGCGCCGCCGCTTTTGATGAGGCTCTTGCAGTGGAGTCTAGTCTCGAGAAACGACTTTACGTATAACTCGTACATCGTGCCCCTGAACGTGGTGGACGCCGTGTTGGCTCCACTGGCCCTGCAGTAGTTGAGGTACGTCTGTGCGTCCTGGATTGCGGACGCCAGTACCCACCGCGTCGCCCGTATCATGAAACACTGTGTGTGTGCAATTACTGACTGTGCCGCAATTGCCCACCCACGAAAAAAAATAGAAAAATAGGGAGAAAGAAGACAGCACAGGGAAGACGGAAACACATCACACCAATCAGGTCTCTACCGCCATTACCACCATGCTTGCACTTCCCTCCCTTCTACTACTCCTCGCAGCGGTTGTTTCTGCCAGCAGAATCAATTTGTACGCCCACTCCCTTGGCGATGCACAGCGCAACCCTATTGGGTTTATTGACGACACAAAGGTGTTTCTCATGAACGTACAGCTCCCCGCCGCCTTTTGCGTGGGTACCGACGATATGCCCGGCCATGAGTGCTTTAGTTACGGCAAGGGAGACCTCAACCAGGGGGTGTTTCACTTGTTTGAGAACGAGCATGGTGGGGTGGCGCGCCTTGCCTTATCGTTTAATGCCTCGCTCACAAAACCCGTGGTCCAGAAGCACGTCTTCGTGCCCGCACCCACCCCGAACCTCAGCTTGGTCAAGGCGGGTCCAGCCAGCGACACGTCCCAGAGCCCCTCCATGGAAAAGGTTATCCAGAAACGCGTTGTCAAGGTGACAGACAAAGACGGCAACGAGGTGGAGAGAGAGGTAGAAGAAGAGGTCGAGGTTGAGGTAGACAACCGGTCGTGGGTGCAGAAGAACTGGATCTATCTCGTGATTCCGTTGGTGTTGATGTTGCTTGCTCCTGGCAACGATGACAAGGAGGGAGGTAAATAGATCACGTGATCGACAAGGTGGGAAGGAAAAAGGTCGGCCTCACCTTTTGGTGCCTTTCTTTTCCCACCAACTTCAGCGAATCAGAAAAATGTAATTGTTAATGTACTGCATATGGGCAGCCTGTTTACCAAATTTTTTCCTCACTCTCTCTTCCTCTCCAACTTGAAGCCAATTGGAGCTTGAGTTTTCACATCTAGAGTAAGCAAAGGACAGACCACCACCACCACCATCACCACCGAGGTATTAACACACACCTGCGACCGCATCCCCTACTGCGTACATATTCCTCCTTCCACCACCAAACAGGCACACCCACGTACACACCCTTCACGCATATAGCACCAACCTTCCCCCACCATGCACTCTGTCAAGTCCCACATATTGAGATCGTCGAGACGCTACATATCCGTGTCGGCTAGACGATTGGCCGACGTCGAGGTCACTGTCGACGGCAGAAAGGTGTCCATAGAGGCGGGCTCGTCCATCATCCAGGCGGCGGAGCTAGCCGGCGTCACCATCCCCCGGTACTGCTACCACGACAAGTTGGCCATCGCTGGTAACTGCCGCATGTGCCTCGTTGACGTCGAAAGAATGCCTAAGTTGATTGCATCGTGCGCTATGCCGGTGCAGAACGGTATGGTGGTGCACACCGACTCTGAGAGAATCAAGAAGGCGCGTGAGGGCGTCACCGAGATGTTGTTGGAGAACCACCCCTTGGACTGCCCCGTGTGCGATCAGGGTGGCGAGTGCGACTTGCAGGAACAGTCGCAGAGATACGGCTCCGACCGCGGCCGGTTCAAGGAGTTGGTTGGCAAAAGAGCGGTGGAGAACAAGGCTATCGGGCCTTTGGTCAAGACGTCCATGAACAGGTGCATCCACTGCACCCGGTGCGTGCGGTTCATGAACGACGTGGCCGGCGCCACCGAGCTCGGCACCGCGGGCCGCGGCAACGACATGCAGATTGGCACCTACATCGAGAGAAACATCAACTCGGAAATGTCGGGCAACATCATTGACTTGTGTCCCGTGGGTGCGTTGACATCCAAGCCCTACGCCTTCCGGGCGCGGCCATGGGAGTTGAAGAGAACCGAGACCATCGACGTTATGGACGCCATTGGCTCCAACATCAGGGTTGACGCCAGAGGTATCGAGGTGATGCGGGTGTTGCCCAGGTTGAACGACGAGGTGAACGAGGAGTGGATTTCCGACAAGTCGCGCTTTGCCTGTGACGGGCTAAAGACCCAGCGGTTGACACAGCCGTTGATCAGAAAGGGCGACCGGTTTGAGACCGCCACCTGGGACGAGGCGTTGGCCACCATTGCCGCCGCCTACTCCAAGATCAAGCCCGTCGATGGCCAGTTGAAGGGCGTAGCCGGGGCCTTGGCCGACGCTGAAGCTCTTACCGCGTTAAAGGACTTGATCAACAAGTTGGGCTCCGAGAACGTCACCACCGATGTGAAGCAGGCGGTGTCCGCGCACGGCTTGGACGTGAGATCCAACTACATCTTCAACTCCACTATTGACGGCATTGAGGACGCCGACCAGATCTTGCTCGTGGGCACCAACCCCAGACACGAGGCCGCGGTGTTGAACTCGAGAATCAGAAAGGTGTGGTTGCGCTCCAACTTGGAGATCTCGGCCGTGGGCCAGGAGTTTGACTCTACCTTTGACGTGTCCAACTTGGGCGCCGATGCCAACGCGTTGCAAAAGGCCTTGGCTGGCGACGTGGGCAAGAAGTTGGGCGAGGCCAAGAAGCCCTTGATTGTGGTTGGGTCTGGTGTTGCCGAGTCTGCTGACGCTGAAGCCATCTACAAGCTTGTGGGCGATTTTGCCGCCAAGCACGCCAACTTTAACAGCGAGGAGTGGAACGGCGTCAACTTGTTGCACCGCGAGGCCTCGCGCGTGGCCGCATTGGACCTTGGATTCCAGTCTCAAGACGCCACCACCCCCAGATTCTTGTACTTGCTTGGCGCCGACGAGATAACAAACAGCGAGGTGCCCAAGGACGCGTTTGTCGTGTACCAAGGCCACCATGGTGACATTGGCGCCTCGTTTGCCGACGTGATTTTGCCCGGGTCCGCGTACACGGAAAAGTCCGCCACCTACGTCAATACTGAAGGCAGAACCCAGGTGACACGTGCCGCTACAAACGCCCCCGGTGCCGCCCGCGAGGACTGGAAGATTGTCAGAGCCGTATCCGAGTACTTGAACGCAACCTTGCCCTACGACGACATAGTATCGTTGAGGTTGAGAATGGGAGAGATTGCGCCACACTTGGTGAGACACGACGTGGTGGAACCGGTGTCGAAGGACATTGCCGCCATTGGCTTTGCCGACTTGGTGAACCGCAACAAGTTGTCCAAGATCACGGGCGCGCCCTTAAAAAACCCCATTGACAACTTCTACTTTACTGACGTCATTTCCAGATCGTCGCCCACGATGGCCAAGTGTGTGAGTGCGTTTGGCGCCAAGATAGATAAGATCACCGACTCCAAGCCCGACATAAACTTTTAAGAGAGGCCCCAGTCTGTGTGTGATGATGTTGTTTTATTTCCCATTTTGCATATCGTATAGTCTCTTGCTGTTTTTTGAAGAAAAGAAAAAGAAAAAAAATAAAAGATTTAAAAGTATTGATTGGGTGATGGTGCTAAAACTTGAAGTCGCCACGAGGACCTGCATTGGAAGGCTCGGTGCCGCCGTTGATGTCGTACGTGCGGTCGGTTCCCATCAAGGAAGCGCCATGGTTGGACGGCTTTTCCGTGAGGATTTTGTACAAGAACTTGCCGCCCTCATCTTCTTCGGATGATGCTGTCTTTGTGGGCTGTGGAGGAGCAGCAGTGGACTCTTTTTCATTCTTGGCCTCTTCCTGCTCCTGCTCCTGCTCCTGCTCCCCTCCCTCTTCTTCATCTTCATCTTCGTCATCTTCATCTTCGTCATCGTCGTCATCGTCACTGTCGTCATCATCCACGACATTGCGCAACCGCCCCCAGAGCGGCTCCCTCTCAGCCGTACTGTGTCGGTCCTTGTATCCCGTGTTTGTATACTCCCCATCGATCCCGGGAATCACCAACGCTTCGTACGCTGGCGGCTTGCCCACCTCCTTCATAATCGTGATCCACGGCGGCGCCACCGACGTGTCGTGCTCCGGCATCCCCAACGCGGCCCGCAACTCCACCGAAACCACCCCCGGTCGGACCTTGCGTGCCTCCTTATCGTCGTCATCGTCGACCTTGCCCTCCTCAAACACGTCGCCAAACTTGTACAACCGCGGCTTTGTCTGGTGCTTAAAGAACGCATCGTAGAGCTTGTCGTAGTCAATGTCCAACTTGCCCATCTTGGGCTGCACCTTTTCTCGCTGCTGCTGCCGCAATGTCTTGTCTTCGGTGTTGCGCATCTCGGAGATGCCCGTGTCTTTGATGTACCGCGGGAGCTCAAACGGCATCTTCTCAATACCGCGTTTCGACGACAAGTAGTCGCGCTTGGCGCTCCAGTGTGATGGCACAGGAACGGCATTGGACTGGGTCTTGAGGTGTGCCAACAAGTAGGGATCCTGTGCATCCACGTCGTACCACTCCACGATCTGCGGGAGTCTAGTACTCGCCTTTAGCTGCGCCAACGGGATTTTGTTTTGGATACGTAACTGCCGCTTGGAAAGGGAATGTGGATGGTCGCCACCACTTCCCTGCCCCTCTTCTGGGTCTGAAGATGGCGTTTCCTCGTGATCATCATCTTCCTCGTCTTCATCGCTGTAATAGACCTTGTCGTCGTTGGCAGATTGCGTCTCTGGTGCGGCACTAGCCTCAGGTTGGTGGAACTTGGCAAATACGGACTGGAACTGCTCAAACAAGGGGTCGACAGCCTCCTCGGCCACTATACCGACAGCTTCGCTGCTCAGCACCACATCGGAGTCCTTGTTGTTGTTGTTATTGCTTCCATTCTCGTGCTCCGCCAGCTCGTCCTTGCCACCTTCCTGGTGCTCCTCTTCCTTACAACTTTCTAGTTTCCGTCGCTTTGCTTTTTCTCGCCTTAGTTGGTTCTTTGATCTCTTTTGTGCTGCCATGGCGATGTGGTGGGGCGATGGTCTTGCTTGTGGTGGTGAATATTTTCCTTCAGCCCCCCAAAAAAGCATCTGCTTGGCGGAATATCGCAAGAGACGAGATAGATGTATGGACAAGAGTTGATTAACCCCACGTCCATAGCCCTTACTGTAGAGCCCCTATACTATTATATATTCACTACCCCCTTGTGCCATTCAACCTCTCTACTCTCTTTAATACGGCGTCGATCTTCTCGTTGACATCCTTGTCGGCCTTGTCTAATGCCAGCAACGCCTCGTTGAGCTTCTCGTTCATGTCTTGGGCAATGTCAAGAACGGTAGGCTGCTTAATAGATTCAGCCCCGAGTGTGGTGTCTGCGTGTGTCGTCGTATCTTCTGATTCCGCAGCATTATTGTGACCGCCATTGCTGCTGCTCAACTGTGGCGTGTCCAAGCCCGGCACGGCGCTCGTCTCAGGTGGCGGCGTTTCAAACGAACTCGTTGACATGGGTAATGCTTGTAGCTTCTGGTTTAGTTGGCGCCAGCTTGCTGTGGTCTGTTGTGGACTGCTCCTGTTGCTGCTCCTATTGCTGCTCCTACTCAACCTCTTGCTTCCTTTCAGAATGTCCACGCCAGAAACTGTTTTTCTCCCCACGAAGCAATAAACCAGACCACACAAATCAATAAACCAAACCACCCCCAAACTACCATGGCTCAGACTACACCCATCTCCTTACTACTACAATTGGCTCTCCTTATTTCCGCTTGCACCGCTAGCTTGAGTGTGCAGCGGGCCAAGAACAGGATCGTGTATGAGGACGCCAGCATCCCCCTCCACGTCGCCCGCTCGTTTGTCGGTCTCAACAACGACATTCAGGGTAAGGGCCACTTCGAGATCTTGCGCAGCGAGCAAGGTCCGTATTTGTGCCATCTACCCCGGGCCGAAAGTGTCAACATCACCATTCCCGAGTTTAACACATCGGTTCCCGAGTTGAAGCGTAAGGCATTGGCCGCGATCGAGCACAGTTTCAGCAGTGGCAACTGCACGTTCTCGTTCGAGTCGCTTGGGTACTGGACCGTTGGCTACTGCTTCGGTGATAAGGTGATCCAGTTCCACGAGAGCGCCCAGAGCTACTTTAGTGGCATCCACAGCCCGTTCTTGCCGGACCACGTGTACACCTTGGGGCGGTTCCCGGGAACTGCAAAACACAACAAGCACGCCAAAATCGAGAACCAGGTCCCGCACCCGCAGCCGCTCGACCCCAAGGAGTTCACCATCTTTGACGGCGAGTACAGCTTCTTTGACACCGAGACGCAGACCAACACGCAAAAGTTCATCAAGCACACGATCATGGACGGCGAGGTGTGCGACTTGACCATGAAGCCTCGCACCATCGACATCGTGTACAAGTGCGACGGGCCCACCGAGCTTGGAATCTTGGAGATTCTGGAGATCAAGACATGCCAGTACCAGATGATCATCAGCGTACCTGCCCTTTGCGGGATCGAGGAATTTCGCAAAAACATCATCCACGACAGCGTGGTGGACATCACCTGCAAGACCGTGGATGAGCAGGGCGGCGGTGACACCAGTGAGGTTGTCAAAGTCACTTATAATGACTTTTTCCAGTACGCACACCAGGCGCCATTCTCTGACTCGTTGTTCCCCACCAAGCCGCAGTACAAAATCAACTTGAGCAAGTATGACTTGGCGCCCATGGGCAGCGGGTTCTTTTTCGGGTCGCGCAAGCAGCGCGGCAGCACCGGCAACCCCTACTGGAACCTCCGTGCCATCATGATGTATGCCGGCGACGACACGAGCGATATCATGCTCAAGTTTGGGCGCGCCTTCCACGATGTCTTGCTCAGAATGACGTCGCCCGTGTTTATCCTGGAGCTGCAGGCGCTTCCAATGCAGTGGAATGACACGTTCACGGTCTGGTACGAGCTCTACGACGTGTTTGGAAATTTTATGGGATTGTACAGGATACACCGCGACGGCAGTGTCGAGGAGCACCTGATTGACATTACCAAGGTCAATCCGGTTAAAATGGTGGACCAGGATAATGAGAAGGTGGAGTTGGGGGTGTTTACTGCTCCGAATAATCAGTGGAACTTTGAGTTTTTCGAAAGGAGTGGTGGGGAAGGGAAGCAGGGTGGGGAAGGGAAGCAGGGTGGGGCAGAGAAACAAGGTGGGGCAGAGAGACCCAGAGAGGGGACACCAGCTGAGAAGAAGGAGAAGGAGAAAGTGGTTCCTGCTTCTACAAAGACAGCGACGAAAACAGCAACGGCGACGGTCACGGTTACTGTGGTGGACAGTGGGGCTGTTGCTAACAAGAAGAGGGATTCTGGTACAGCCCAGGACGCTGGTGTTCCTGTTGATTCTGCGAAAAAGGAGTCGAGCACAGTAGAGGAAGCGATTGTTCAAGGCAACGGTGATGCAGGCAAGAAGAAGTCTAGTACGGCCGAGGAAGCTGTTGCTCCCGTTGATGTTTCTGTCAAGAAGGAGGAGTCGAGCTCGGTTAAAAATACGGTCGTTTGTGCTGCCCCTGATGCTCCTGCTAAGCCTTTCTCCGCCACTACAGATGGCCCTCCTCTGGAAGAGCCACTTCCCCCGCCATCGCCTAATGTCGATCACGATGAGTTGTAGCCCATAGTTTAGATAATGCGTGCACGGGCTCTGAAAACCCCTATCCCAAAAACAGAACACGGAGGGCCGAAAAAAGAAGACAGAAAAACCTTGACAAAATGTGAGCCATTGAAAACTTTTTGATCAGCAAAGACCTTATAGCGCCAGCCATCGCCTCCTAAACACAACCCCCTGAACACTATCATCATGTCCACTGCGCGTCTTTACACTCTGTTGGCGCCTAGGCGCGTGTTGTGTCTACAGCAGCGGCGGCAGGTGTCATTTCTCTGGAAAATGCTCGCGCTAGACGACCCCAAGAAGAAGGTGGAAAAGGAGCGGCCCTTGTATTCGTGGGACGAGAGTCCCTATGAAGATATCCGCACCCGTGCGGCCGAAATTCGCGCCAAAGCGCTGTGCCCCGTGACCCAGAAGCCCGTCAACTTTGTGTGCCCCTACTCGGGCATCCCCACGCACCACGACGCCGTGGCCTGGGAGAACGATGTCGACTACCACGCGCAGAAAAAGTACGAAAAGTTGCGCATCGTCAACCTCTACGAGCACGATATCCGCAGCGGGCGCCAGTTTGAAGAGTTTGCCTTCCCCGGCGCACAGGAGCGCGACTTTGCTGTGAACTTGTCGAACTGGGACTCGTTTTTCTACACGCGGGACTTCCCGCCCATGAACGACGAGTTCAACTTGGCGGCGGCCACAAAGGTGTTGACGTACCCCATCACCATCGCCGCGGTGTTGAACCAGTTCTCGCCCTACGACTTGGCGCCGCGCGGACCCACCACCGTGGAGGGCGCCAAGTCGTTGGCGGCGTTGCACTACTCGTTGTACCCGCCCTACTTGAAGCACGCCGACGGCGCCGCCACATTCAAGGAGCGGCCCATGCGTGTCTTCATTCTTGGCGCACGCATGGAGGCGATGTTGCCCGGCTATGTATGGAAGCAGTTTGGGTACTTGTTCCCGCGCTCCAAGTTTGAAGTCCACTTGGTGGGGCCCGAGGCGTACTTTGACCGCGAGACGCGCACGTTTGGTCCCACAAACGTGCCCCACGGCCGCGCGCTCGTGGAGCGGGTGGACGAGCAGATCACTATCCACCACCACACACGCTACTTCCACGAGTTGTACGACATGGGCGACTTGTTCCCCTTTGACCCCTACTTAGACGTGTTCTTTGCCTTCCACCCGGGGTTCCAGACCGCCGACAAGATCCACTGGGACAGATCGTTGAAGGGGTTGTTAGAGTCCAAGTGTGCCGTGTACGTGACTGGGTTCCACCAGAAGGACATTGATAAGGAGTACGAATACTTGACGAACCACGAGTTGCACGATGAGATGGACATTTTGATGAACAAGTGCGACAACAAGTTTGGGTGCACCAAGTTGGAGCTCGTGGACAGTAACCCCACCGAGACGTTCAACTTGAACAGCAAGATCTTTGGCTTTAGGGGCAAGCGGTACCACGCCATCCAGACGTAGGTGGCGACGCACACACCCCAGCGCTGCCACTGACATGTACATAGTTATACACCTACCAGCCCAGCATATATGTTGTTAGTGAAAGGAACAAAACACAGTAAGGAAGAGATCACGTGGTAGGAGATTGCGCGCTATTCTGCATGTGGCACTCTTTTTGGTTTGTTCTCTTTTTGCTCCTGGCGTGGTGGTGGTTATCACCGAGCGAGAGTCGGAGACAGAAAAACCCCTTTTTGGACTGGGTGTCATCTATCGCCACCATGAACAACCAGTCGATCCAGTTGAAACTACGAGTGGACCAGGTCAACTGCGGGAACCAGAGTGGGGTACTAGAGTTGAATGAGTACCCCATCCGCGTCACTACAAAGAACACTATCTCTGACATCAAGGAGTCGATCTGGTACAACTCTCCGGATTATGCGCTCCACCCGTTGCTCTTGGCAATAATCAAGAATGGCCGGGAATGCAGTGATGAGGACACCGTACAGACCCTATGGCTGCATGGGCTTCCCAAATTGACCCTTGTGGTGGACTACTCCAAGCTCGGCCTGTCGGCGGTGCACCCGCCGCCGTTGCCCACCTTGTTTAACATCAAGGTCATGTGGGCCGACAACGAGGGCCACGAGCGCACCCTCACCGTGCGCGAGAGCTTGCAGTGCACCATTGGAACATTGAAGTCCTATGTGGCAGCAGACCCGCGCTCGACCACCTCGAGCCGTGAGCGCATTGCTATGAAGCTCGTGGGCAACGCCCAGCCATACAGCGACGACAGCACGCTCGCGCAGGTGTTGGCGTTGGACGTAGCACCGTGCGACACCGTGGAATTCCGGGCCAGCAGTTTCAGCCACCGCCGGTTCCACCTCCTTGTGTCGTCGGAGGTGCCACGGTTACAGCACGAGAACAGCATGTTTGAAGTGGGCAAGGACACCACGGTGCAGGAGCTCAAGATTGCTGTGATTCAAAGGATCGACCACAGCTCGGTCAAACGCACGTTCTTTGATCAGGTAGAGATTTTACATGGCGACGAAATGGTACAGAATACCCCAGAGGTCAACAGCAGTACCGTGTTCCATGCCCTTAAGTTGAGCGACAACACGTTGGCACGACACAATAACGTGGTCAGGATCAAGGTGTCGATCTCGCCCCATATCAATGGCAGCGGTGGAATCTTTAGCCGGTCGTTCTGGAGCGACTTGCGGTCGCAGGACGCGTTCCAGGTGTTTCCCAATCTGACCAACGTGGAGGCCGACTTTAACCCCGCCACCTGGATCCCCGCCCAGGGGAATAGCGACTCGTTTGCCGAGTGCATGGAAGCCATTGAGCCCACTAGGGTTGCTGTGAGTGCAGCATCTCCTAATCACGGTGCGTGGCAGTTGCAGGGTGAGGCGTACGAAACGGTGGTGGATGTGACTGGCGCCACCCGCCTTGTCCACCAGTCGGACTTGGGGTCGACAGAGTACGAAATGACGCTCAGAATCGATGGCGAATCCAAAACGGTGGTGCTCAGCACGTCGCAGTGCATGGTTGTGGATAATGGGGTACTGCACCCATACTTGTTGATCAGCCCCTCGGGGTTTGCCAAGGTCAGCTCTTCGTTCAAGCTGGCGTCGGGAAGGCCATTGTTGCAGAAGGTAAAGATTGTTATGGATGCGCCCACCCCAACACAGACTGTGGAAGTAAGTGGTGACGAGGGGGGTGGGTATGACGATGATGATGAGTATGAAGACGATGAGCATGAAGATGATGAGCATGAAGATGATGAGAACGAACAGGATACTGGCGATGAAGGCGGGGATCCCCATCAGGGTAACCAGAATCGTAATTTTCCCAACGGTGTTGATGCTGCGGGCGGTAACGTGGTTGAGCTTGCGCAGGTACTTGACTTGGAAGAAAACGTGGTCAACCGGTTGCTCATTGGGGGCACTGATTTACTCGTGTTCTTGCTCAAGCTTGCGGTGTTTTTGTACGTGTTTGGGCTCATGCCCAACCGCCACATCATGGAACACTGGGTTAAGTACGCGTTGACTGGAGCTACCATGTTCATGACATATATCCTCTTTTTCACGGGGCCCAACCGGGTGCAGCGGCTCCTCGAGCGCCGCGACGAAATTAGAAGGATGCCGGCAGCAGTTCAGACGGCCATTGTGGCCATCCGTGGCGGTAGTAACGTGCGCGCAGCGGTGGGCCGCGCCGTGGGTGCCGTGCGAGCGGACTTGATCCGCGTGTGTGTACACCGGACCTGGGACTACCAGTGGATCTCGAGCTTGCACCCCAACTGGTACCAGCAGCTCTCGTGCAACTTTGAGAACGCGTGGAAGGACACGGTATTGTCGTTGCTTATGGTTTTCCCTTCAGTCCAGATCTTGGTTCATAGCGAGCTCGAGCTGTGGCGCGACCAGGAGTACACCTCCTTGAAGAAAAAGGCCACCCTGTACTACAACTTTATTGTGGGGATTCTCGAGACGTACAATTTGTTGCGTGAAGAGAGTGCCGTGGAGTTACCGCAGACGATAACAATGGAGCGGGTAGAAGCCATCTTTGACGCCGATTACTCGGTTGTCCCCGACGTGGGCTCGGCCGAGATTGTGGAACTAAAGATTGACTGTTTGCTTGCGTGCTACTTTGCCTACGAGGCCACGTTTGTGGTTGTCTCCAAGAGCATGATGAAACAAAAGGATATCCCTGAAGACCGGAGAGAGTGGTTGCGTGGCAAGTGGGGTAAGGCCACAGAGGCGCTTACACATCTCGAGGAGATGGCACAGTCTCCGGAAGCAGCCGAAATGGGCGAGGGGGGCGAGGGGGGCGAGGGCGAGGGCGAGGGCGAGGGCGAGGGCGAGGGCGAGGGCGAGGGCGAGGGCGAGGGCGAGGGCGAGGACAAAGACAAAGACAAAGACAACCCCTTGTGGCTGGCCAAACGGAGAAGGCACCATTAGAG
>MXQC01000149.1:0-16817 GCA_002094185.1 Zhuliangozyma boniae
TTGTGTGATGTGGCAGTAGACATTAGGTGGCTGTTGTTACGAAAGTGACTTGCTTGATGGGGAGGTAAGGATATAAAGAGGGGGATGGGGATACACAGCAATCAGCGAGGCTGGTCTTCTTTATATGTTACAGCAGCATTTATCATCTATGCATGACAAATCGCGGGAGTTACAGTACTGTACAGGTTAAGTGCGTGGACCCGCATCCACGCACTTACCTCCCCTCTCTCTTTCGCGCTTAGTCATTTTTTGGGTCTTTCTTTCGGCCGGAACGCATCAACACAACAAATTGTTTTTTCTTTGCTCTCATTATCTCCGGCGGGAATATCCCAGCATCCGTTTTCCGAGAACGCAAGGAATGAACGAAAAAAGAGAAGCAAAAGAAATACCACTGCTGACAAAAGCGTGACAAGACCGAGGCCAGCAAGACCCCCACGTTGCCAGCGAAGAGAGAGGGGGGAAGGCACGCTTATCAGTAAGGCGGTGTAGCCAGGGATTCAAACCGCTGCTTGTTCTTTCCCCACTGGCTTGACCGGTGCTGCCGCTATAGGCTGTGGCAGCGTCTCGTTTCCCTCGCCATGGCAGGTGTATGAGAAATCAATTGTAAGCATAGATGATTTCGCGGTTGACTAAAAGATGACGCCTTTTTTTTGTAAGCGGTTGTTGTTGTTTTCGGCCCTTTCCTTTTTTAGTGCACACGTAATAAACTTTTTTTTCTTCTTTCCCTTTCACTTTCCCTTCCTTGCAATTATGTAAGTGGCAGTATCACCGACGGATATAACAGCTTTCTGTTTTTTAACCATTTCCTTCTTCTCGGCCGTAACGGAGGAAGGAGAAGGAGGAGAAGGATGAGACAGCCGAGTGGTTGCCGCGATTCGGAACTAGCAGGGAATGTCAAACCCGGGGACCCTCCTATTTTGTGACTTTATCCGAGTTGCTCATGTACTCTATTTGTCCACCACCGCCACTGATTCACCTCATTATTCCCCCACCTTCTTTTTATCTCGTAAAGTGTGGTTTTGCATAGTGAAATGCGTGGCTGTAACCGGGGGTAGCCCCATAAAAGCACAAAGAGACACAGCCTGCTCCAGCCCTTCCTCCTCTCACGCCTACCTCCTGTTGGCTCTACGCTGGCGGGCGCTCTCGTGCTCGACAAAGAACTGGTCCATCTCGTCCTCCGACTTGAAGTAGTGGTCGCGGTAGAACTTCAACTGCCTGATGCTCTCCAAGATATCAGACCTCGCCGTGTGCGCCCCCACCTTGCGCGGCTCGCACTTCATAAACCGCGGGTTGTGCCTATACCCAAACTCCATAATTGATGACACATCCAAGATGCGGTAGTGCAAGTAGTCCACCACCGCGGGGAACTCCTTCATCATAAACACACGGTCCATGTGCACCGTGTTGCCGGCGAGCAATCCAGTCCGCTCCTCGCGCACATACTTTTTGATATAGAGCAACAACTCCTCCTGCACCCGCTCCAACGAGCGGTCGGGGTTGGTCAACACCCGTTGCGTCAAGCCCGACGCGCCGTGTGTCTTGATGCACCACGCGTTCATCTTGTCAAGCCGCAGCTTGGGGTAGTACACCGTCGACTCGTACCCAGCCTCGTCCACAATGTTCAAGTTGCCGTCGGTGATGATACAGCATATCTCAATAATGTTATCTCCACCAAATACGTCCAACCCAGTCATTTCGCAGTCGATCCACACGAGCGGCTTTTGGGGGATATTCTTGCCCTCAACTGGGTGAAAGTTCATCACTTTAGTCGCGGCAACAAGCTGGTCCTCGGAAAATGTTTCTGTCATGGCTAAGGTGGCGGACCGAATGGGCGTGTGTGTGGTGGTAAAGGCGCGGAAGGGGCGGAAGACACGGACAATAGGGTATGTTCTTGGTACGGCAACCCGGGGCATAAAACTGGGTAAACTTAGCAATGCTAGCAGAAGCAATGTGGAAGAGCCCGAAAAAACCAAGCGTGGAAAATGCAAATATTTTCGGCTCCACTTAGTGGACATCCCAAGGCGTTACAACGTCAGCAACGAGCATCACTGCAACAAACACAATTTCACTGCCACAGCTTCATCATGAGACTCTCAGATAAGGTCTTTCTCATCTATTTTATTCTTCATATTCCCATCACCGTGTTTATGGACTCGGCCATCGTGGTGCCGGCAGAGTATCAGTTGTCGATCACGCGCGAGCTCCTCGCCGTCCACGTCTCCACCAACAAAGACATACTTCTCATGGAGTCACCCGTGTGGTTTCAGCTCTTTGGCCTTGTCGAGTTGGTGCTCCAACTCCCTTTGTTCTTTTACTTTGCCTACAAGTTACTCGTAGTCGGTATAAACGCCGACTATTACATCTGGTCCATAGTGTACGGCTTCAACGCCGCCTTCACCACTTTTGTGTGCATTGGCTGGATCCTGATTGAGTACCCCAAGTATGGGCTCTCAGCAGTTGAGGCAGCAAAATTGTGCTTGATCTACTCACCCTATTTGCTCATACCCGCGTGGCTCGTGCTCGACTCCGCCAAACAGCTCAAGCGCAAGGTGAAAACCGACTAGTTGTACTTGGCAATCAACTCGTTGGCAAACTCAATATACTGCTGTTCGGCGTCCTCCTGTGAGGTACCCTCCAAGTCCTTCCACGCCTGCCACTTGTACTTGCCCCTGAGGTCAAAAACCCCAGGCTTGTCGGTGGTGTTGTCGCCAACGGTTGCTTGCTTGTACAAGCCGTAGAGCTTTAACAACTCGTCGTCGCTGGGCTTCTTGGCCAAGTTGGTGACGGTGTTTGCCTAAATAGCGGGTGGTTAGTCAGTAATGAACTCTATGCAATTGCAGGACCAGCAGCTGCAATCGGTTGATGTACACGTACCTTTTCAGTGAATTCTGCGGAAACCATGTTATCTTTGTGGTCTGTGTGTTGGTAGGGGGGCAAAGGAAGAAGTAGAAAGAGGGACCAAGAAAAAGGGTGGCGGATCGCGACAAATGTGTTGTTCACACCACCCAACCCAGCCTTTGCTCTTTCTTTTTTTTGTTGGTGTGTGGCGCCATAAACAATCTGTTGGGACATTCCCCCGACCATCACTGGCCTGCACTTATTCGAGCAGGGTATAGCGTAGTTGCGCATCAGTGACAAGGCACGTGAATGAGGCTAATCACTCTGATTATGAGAAGACATCACTGGGACGTTAGCAACGTGTTTCCACTGAGACTGTCACTTACCAAGATTGGCCCTGGGCAATTGGATTCACTACCAGTACTTTTACTCTGTGACTACAACCCGTAACCATTACATACATACAACCATACACGTCAACAAGACCACATAAATACCAGAGTATTCCCACCTCTCTGTTCAATCATCCACCAACGCCTCGTCGCTGCTGTACCGGATGATACACTTCCTCACCAGCTCCAAATCGACCGGCTTCTCGATGATATAGTCAAATACACCCGACTGCTTCGCCTCGTCACCGAACCCGGTGACCGCCACCACCGGCGTGTCGGCGTTGACCCCCGTAGTGAACTTGATCAATTTTATTGCGTCAATGGCCTCCACCTTGGAGAGTTTCAACGCCGTCATGATCAAGTCAAACTTGACCTGGCTGGTGGCGCGCTTGATGAGCTCCTCACCATCGGTGATCGACACCACTATGCACCCCGTGCGCTCAAGGAGTTTCACAACGGCGTGTCGCACGGCGGGGATAGGCTCGCAGTAGAGAACATCCAACTCGCTCTTGAACGAAAACGTCAGCGAGTCGCTCTCCATGGTAATCCGCGACGACTCGCGCCGGCGCTGCACACGCATCAACGCATTCGACTTTGTGTCCTCGGAGTCCGAGCTCGCGGGTGAAAAGTCGCGCAACATCCCGTGCTTGCCAAACGTCTGCATGTACGGGCTGCTCGAGGTGCGCAGGTGGTGGCCCACAGGGAAGTGGCCCAGGGTCTGCTTTTCGGTTGTCTTGTCATCATGCCCCATGGACACTGCGTACTCGTCACCGCTCGAGTACGTGCTTGCGGCTGACGGAATCCGCTCATGCTTGCCAATCGGCGACTCAAACAACCTGTGTGGTGACGCCGACCGTACACTCGAACCCACGCCAAGCCCAACCGCGGGAGACGTTGCAAGAGAAGTGGCACCACCAACACCACCGCCAACAGGAATGATCACGGTCGATGATGTTCCAGATGTAGTGGTTGCCACTGGCCCAACGCTGACCGCTGAAGCAGTCACAGCGGTGTTCACGGGCGACACCGGTCTCTTGAACGGACTGCCGGTATGCGCATTACTGCCGTACGTGCCACTGCCGCCGCTGGTGCTTCCTCCGCTGACGCTGCCGCTACCGCCAGCACCTCCAAACGAGAACCCCCGCGACCGCATTACCGGTGTCGACTCCGAGCTCGACGATGAGAAACTGTTGCGGTGTTCCAAGTGCTCATTCTTGAGCCGGTTGATTACATCCTTGTTCTGCTTTTCCAACACCGACAAGTTGCGGAAATGGAACGACCCAAACTCACTGGGGTCGGCTAGCCTACTCCCGCGCCTCTCCTTCTTGCCGCTGCCACCGAGGTTAGCAGGGCTAGGGAGTGACAAGAAACCGCCAGAGTCAGCGCTCGTGTTGATCGCGTTGCTGCCAAAATTGGTGCTATGCGCGGTAGCACCGGCATCAGTATCTGCATCTGCTCCTGTTCCTGCTCCTGTTCCTGGATCAGAGGTGAGCACTGGCCCAGGCTGCGTGAGGTCTTCGTCCAGGTCGTCCTTGGGAAACAGTACCATTGCCGCCCCTCTTTGGTCAAAGTAGTCGGTCGACTCCGGATCTTCGGTATCAGGAATGAACTGGCCCTTCTTTTCAAAGAGTGTATCCCAATCAATGCCGTCAAAGTAAGGATGCCGCTTGATCTCCTCGGCACCGTTAGAACCCAAGCGTTTCTCGGGGTCTAGCGTCAACAACTTCTCAATCAAGTCCCGCGCTTGCGGCGTGCAGAACTCAGCATCCTCCTCGGGAGTGTAGTCGGGCCAGTTAATCTTGCCCTCGAGGATGTTCTGGAACACCCTTTCTGGTGTGTCGGCGTGGAACGGCGGGTACCCGTACAAAAACTCAAACAAGATGCACCCGATCGACCACCAGTCCAGCGCCTCGCTCTGACCCACTCCCTCGATCGTCTCGGGCGCCAAGTAGTCGGGAGTGCCTACAAACTTCTTGATCTCAGCACCTTCTTCGTTTTTGGGGTCGTACAACGCATAGCTGGTAACGGGGAGCTGCTGCATCGGCGAGTCGTCTTCGAGGAGTGCAAATGAGGACTCCGACGCCGTGCGTGGAATGAGCGGCTTCAACAAAGGAGAGTCGAGGCTGCCAGAATCGGACCGCCCTTTGCTCTTGAAGAGGCCGCTAGCGCGGTGTGTCAATGATGGCGGGATCGATACCGGAAGAAGTCCCTGGGATCCAACTAGCCCCAGATTTAGGGCCGTACCGGGCCCTGGAGATTGTGTGTTATGGAACGTCTCCAAGAACGCCAACGTTGGGGAGGTGGCGAGCTGGTGCAATGGCGGTTGCCGCAGCTGCTGCAGTTGCTGCAGTTGCTGCGGCTGGTTTATCTTTGTCTGCTCGAGTGTCGGTGAGAGTGTAAATGGAGTTGAAATGGTGCGCTTATGGTTGTGCAGCTGGTGGGGTAGAAGCTGGTGCAGCTGCTCGTTCAAGGGGGAGTCCACGTTCTGGCCCAACGTGCTCCTGAACAACTCAATACTCTGTTCATTAGTGCTGCTCTTGCGGTCGCCCCGCTGGCGCCGAATGACCCCGAGCCGCGACAACCCAAAGTCTGTGAGCTTCAAGTGGCCTTCCTTGTCAATAAGGATATTGTCGGGCTTCAAGTCCCGATGGATGATCCCCCGCTGGTGCAAATCGTCAACGCCAACAATGATCTCGGCAATGTAGCACGGCGACCAGTCGATGCCAACCACACCCAACGTCTTGATCAAGCTGGCGCAGTCGCCGCCAGGAAGATATTCCATCACCAAGTAGAGGTAGTCTCGCGACTGGAACGAGCTGTAGAGCTGTGCCACGTATGGCGAATCCGATTGTCGCATCATCACCGCGCGCTCGGACTTGACGTTGAGGACCTGGTTTTTGGCAATCATGTCGCGTTTCCGCAAACACTTGATCGCCACGTAGTCACCGGTGAGCCTGCGCTTGGCAAGAAACACCGAGCCGAACGCGCCCTTGCTGATTGGCTTGAGCACTTCGTAGTCACGAATCCCACCCGAAGATGGTGCTTTGAACAGAGGCTGTGCCGACATGAGCAACGGCGAAAGGGGCGGCCGCGTATCGGTTATAGACTCCCTCTGGCTCAGTGAAATAGGCAACGACTGTGCATGCAGGTGTGGGTGCAGGTGCAGCAGCAGGTGCAGGAGCAGCAGCAGGTGCAGCATTAGTTGCAGGTACGGGAACAGAGCGGCAGATATACTAGTAGGTGTCTGTGTCTGCGACTGCAGCGGTGTTTGTACTTGCGGTACAGCACTCGTGTCGAGAGAAAGACTCGTAATCCTCTTGTCTCCACCATCATCGTGCACAACCAAGGGCGATGGTACTGGGGTGTACCGCGACGTAGCCGTGTTTCGCTGTAGGGTGGTGAGGTTGGGTTTCTCCACATATGGCGCAGGTGAAAGCACACGGCGCGGAGACGCAAACGACGCTGTATGCTCCGACGATTTTCTCGAGATGTCCAAGTTCTGAATCGATTCAAGGAGTTCGCGCGAGTTGGCCGCCGAATTGGCCGCCGAGCGCACGCCCGAACCGGGCCGGTTGATTGACATGGACGACAACGACGAGCTAATCGAAAGGTGTGGACGCCCTGTTGAAGGTGTGCGTTCACGTGGGAGGAGTATATCCTTGGGCGTCACCACGTTGTCAAAGGATCCAAGCAATTCGACAGCCATGGGGCTCTGGCTGCGGCGTGGAAGCGGTGCTTGTAACGCACCCGAGGTGCCACTGGAGCCGGGTTTGTACGGCGCCGGCTCGACAATAGCCGCATCGGAAGTGATGGCAGAAGCGGAAGCGAAAACTGCTGCATTGGCAGCACCGCTGGCAGTAGAAGACGTATTTACAATGGCCGTGGAAACTGCACTGACGGGAGTGCCTTCCTTGTCACTCGGGGTGCAGCTCCCTGTCTCCAACATGGTCTGCACTTTGATCTTCTCAACCGTGTCCCGCACCACCTTCAACACCAACTCATCCACCTCGTGCTTGATCTTCTCCGAATACTGCAAGATCGATACGAGCCGCAAAAGCGTCTCCATCTTGTCATTAACCAACGCGTGTGTATCCTCAATAATTTGCCGGATGGCTGGGTCAGAAGTTTCGAGGAAGCTTGCACCCATCACCGCTGCAAACGCCTTTTCAGAGTCAGGGGAAAACTCAATTGTCGAGTCATCACTCGTGGAAGGAGGATTGACAAGCAACGCCTCCTCGCATAGCTCGAGCACCCGTTGGAGGAGACCAAAGGGGAACTTTTTGGGGTACCCCATGCTCCGGTTCTTGGCCTGAAAGTTCTTGGTGAGCACCTTGTTGGCCAAGCGTGGAGATGCCTGCGGTTCTGACACATTGGGAAGGGGGATCCCCTTGTAGTCGTAGATCAAGTGAGCGCTGCTGTCAGTTGAGCTCGAGTGCGATGACCCTGAGGACGATGTTGTGGTCGTCGTCAACACGGATGTTGCCGAGCTGAGCGATACCGGCAGCGGCAGCACCGGTGCCAGTAACGGCAGCCCCTGTGCTAGTCCCAGCGCCAGTGGTAGCAGGGTGAGTTGCTGTTCCAAGCTGTCCATGATGCTGACCACTAAGTCGCGGTGCTCGCTGATGGCGTCGTGGCACTGCTGCAACATCTCGCCCGTGCGATGCTCCAACAAACACAAATCTGAGTGCTTCTCGATGTACCACGCGGGGATATAGGTCTCACAGATGCGGCACAAGATTGTCTTGGGTGGCGGTACCGACTTCTCGTCAATGATGCCCAATTCCTTCAAGCTCACCAAGTAACCCTCCAAGATTTCGGCACCGAAACCCAACAAGTCGATGGATGACACAGGAAGCTTCAAGTCGAGGTCGATCTGCACAAACGGGCGGATAGTCCACATCGAGTGTGTGGGCAAGTTGGTCTTGGCGTCGTGGATGAGGATACCCTGTGCCTCGAGCTCAATGACATCGCCGTCGTTGGAGAGTGCTGAGCTAGTGGCACTGGATGTGGGCGAGCTCGGCGATTCTGTCCCGTCAACCAACGCTGCTGATTGATGCTGCGGAACATAATCTTCAACCGGGAGCTCGGCCTTGGAAAAGTCCTCGAGCGAGTTGTTTGGTGTGAGGTTGCCTTCGTCGACATGGTCAATATCGTCGTCATCAAGGCAGTGTAGCTCACCGAACCCTTCAGAGCCCTTGCTGAAGGACTGTCCTTGGTGCAGGTTGTTTGTTGCTGTGATAAACTTGACCTTGTAGCTCCCGTCATCCTTGATCATCTGGTCAATTGCATTGTTGAACACTTTGTAGTCGTCCTCGCTATTGCCAATGATAATCTTGGAGATATGCCGGTTGACGATCTTCTTGACCCTCGTGCCCACAATCGTCTGCCAGTTCTTGGACATATACCGGATATTGCCGTCCAAGTCGAGCTCCATCACGATGGTAGGGTTGTTGGACGACGCAAGCCGCAAGTCAAACTGCTCCTCGATCGAGACTGCATGCGGCCGCGCTGGCACTTGCGGTAGTTGCAGCTGAAGACAGAGTGGGTACAAGTTCTCATTTAACGAACCCGTTGATTTCTGCTGTTGTTGTTGCTGTTGTTGTTGCTGCTGTTGTTGTTGTTGCTGTTGTTGTTGCTTCTGTTGTTCCCGTTTCTCCTGCTGCGGCTGCTTGCGTGTAGTATCCGGAGGAGGCGAGTGTGTAGGCAGGGCTATGCTCTCATGCATACTTCCCTCTTCACTCCGGGTGCTCTCTTCGCTCCTGCTTTTGAGGATCTGGTGCGGCGAGATGGGCCGATCGCTGCTATGTCTATGCATAATGGGTGGAGCAAACAGCGGCTCGTGGAACCAGCTGGCTCGGCACGTGGGGATAGCGTCCACTTCTTGCTCGCCATCACCATGCGGCATCTGTATAACTGGCAGCGGCTTTTGTGTTTCAGGCAGCTCCTCAGACATGGTGGGCTAATAAGGGTAGACAAGGGAGGAAGTTGGGGAGTAAGCACACGGGGGTGAAGAAGACGATGAAAAAAAGATAAGGAGAAAGAGAAGAAACGTGCAGGGGGAGAGCAGGGAGGGGATGGGCGTGGATATTGTGGGGATATATTGCGATCAGGTATGGATGTGGGATGGTGTAAACATATGGGATGTTGGGTGTTGGGTGATTGGCCGGTTTCTGGTTACTGGTTGTTGGTTTGGATAGCAGCAGGAGCTGGTGGTCGCCAGTCTGTCAGGCAAAACAGTTTTTGTGGGCCAAAAACAGGAACGAGAGGAGTGTACGAATGCGGAGGGAAAGGGGACGGAAGAATAAAAGAGAGAAGCAGAAAGAAAGAGAGAAAGAAAGAGAAAAAGAGAACGAGGCGGGAAGGCGCACGCATTCTCAAATGTAGCGCCATCTACCCATAGAAAGAAAAATAAAAGACCATGGGCTTGGGCTCTGGACAAAGGGATCAGTTTGACTGGGAATATACACAGAAACGTACTGGCAGCGCCATTACTAAAGGTTTCGACGCACTCGCTGGCACCAACTAGTGCTCACATGTGTTACCATATATGTATATATGTACTTTATAAAGATGAATTTTTTTAAAAAAAAGGGGGAAGTGTATACCAAAACTGAGTGAGTTTTAACCAAACTGAGGAAAGAATCTAAATGCGGCAGGATAGTTGGCTAATTCAAAGAGTTGGATCTTGAATTGAAGGCGTAATGTCGTTTGAATGAATTAAGATGTCATGAAGTCATGCAAGCATTTCTGACATGTGGTGGGTGCTAGTGGTGGTTGTTGGGGGTCATGTCGTCGTTAAAAGTTGGATTTTAACTAATGTGTAATATCCTTTGGTTGTCGTATCATAGATTGTCCCGTCAGTTGGTGTATTCAAACACAGATTTCGAGTCCAATATGCTTCTCTTCTTGATGCTCTCCAATAAGTCCTCGTTCTTCTGCTCGTTCTGCTGCAAGATCAAGTTCTTGAGGCACTTGTTCTCCATCTCCAAGGTCTTGACCTTCTTCTCCAAGGCTACCACCTTCTCCTCAAGCTCCCTCGATCTCCGTTCCATCTCTTGCTCCTTCATCTTCTTCTTGATTCTGAACCTGGCAGAGGCGGCGGTGTTGCGCTTGCGCTTGTCCTCGGCCGCAGCCACAACCGCAGGGGCGCCAGGCAAGGCAAGGGGGGTGCCGGCTACAGAGGGGGAGAAGGCATACTGCGGGTCCGGGGTGTATGGTGATGGTGCAGTGGCACTGGTGGCGGCACTGGTGGACGTGCGCTGTCTGTTGGCATTGGAAACGGGGACAACAAAGGGAGTGGCAACGGTACTGCTGTTGAACTCCAATGGTAGCGGTTGTGGTGGTTGTGGTTGCTGCTGGTGCTGCTCTTGCTTGACCTTGACTGGTAAGATGTTGTTGTCAAAAACGTCGAGCGAAAAGAAATCGTGAGCCTGCGAGAACAAGTCCAAGTCGTGCTCGTTAATCTGGGGCGAAACGTCCTGGTTATTGGGGGACGAGTCACTAAACACGATGTTTAGGTTCTGCAAGTATTCCGTAGGCTCAAAGTTCATCTTGCCTTTGGTGGTGGTCCTGCTGATGGTGGTGATCAAGGGGGAGAATGGTAATTGGCGTTGGAAAAAAAGTTTGCTTGGAAAGAGAATCCCTTAAGTATGAAACAGAGGCTCTGACTCCTGCACTGAGTCAGAGATTAATTAGCACATGGAACGAGAGGCAAGGAGAAAATTTTTCTTCCTTCCTCTTCCTCTACATTTACCCGCCCTCACCCAATTCCCGCTTCCGTCTCTGCTCTTTTATTTTTTTCTTTTTTGGGGGGGTGCGAGAAACAGAATTACTAATACAACGCTCCCTTCCCCCCTCCTTGGCTTCCCAATTCAGCAGACGTTTTCCAAGCGGGCCCTCCCCTTCCCGCTCTTCTCCACCCCCTTTACTCAGCCACTACACGATTCTCTTTCAGTGTAAGGCAATAGCAGCTGTTGCTGTCCCTCTTTCGAGCACCCCCTATCATTGCCACTGTACCTGTCACTGCCAGTACCACCTTGTCCTCCATCCATTGTACCCTTGCTGCTGAGCACTTTCCCTCCCTTTTTTACCCCTGCTGTAGCTATCCCCTCCTTTTAGAGTTTTACGCTTTCTTACTCATCTTCATCCCCTGGTGTGTATTGTTTTTTGGCCTTGTTAAAATCCACCTGCCCTGTGCCTGAACCGGCCAATGAAAGAAAACAAAAAAAAGACAAGTAACAAAAAAGAAGAGTCCCACGCTTACACCTGATCTGTATCTGCTTTTGTATCTTGGGTCCTTTCTCCCGTGTTTGTGCTCCTCTTTCTCATTCTCCTTACTGTTACATTTTTTCCTGTTGCACTACTTGCCATTCCACTCCTACAAAAAGAGCTCCACGTCCACATCGATGCCCTTGATTAGCCGGTCCATCTCGCCAAGGTCGCGGTACGTCGACTGGGCAATCCTCTCCTCCTGCTTGGTCTTTTCGTCCAATAATTCCTGGTAGTTCACGTCCTTCAACGCCTTCTCATTCTCCTGGTTGATCAAGTCCTGGTAAAACATCCGCGTCACCGTCTTCAACCGTGAGAACGGGTCGCCGCCGTCCGCCACCTGCACCTGATTCCGCGTCTTCATCTCTGCCTTGCGGATATTTGTCGAGTTCAACTTTCGATTCCTCTCGTTCACCTTGGAAAGCTTGTCCAACGACTCCGACATGGTCTTCTTCACGTACGCAGGGTCGTTTACCGCGTCATCAATGCGCCGCAATGCATCGCTCAACTCGCGCACCCGGCTCGTGTTGCCCTGCTGCCGCGCAATCTTTAACTCATCCATCAACTTGGCCTTGCGCGCAACCGAGTCGTATCCGGACAAGTCGCCGCTGCCACCACCCAGCTGTTGCTGTTGCTGCAGCTGCTGTTGCAATTTTCTCTTGCGCGCAATCATCTCGTTGATGTCCTTGTCGGTGAGGCCCTTGTTCAAAAACGCTTTCAACTCCGCCTCCTTCTCGTTGATCGTGTCCACGTACTCGATGCTTTCGCCCGTCTTGCTCAACTCCGCAAGGTACTTTTCAAACTCATCGGGGGCCACGGGCGAGTCAGAAAACACCCCGATGGGGAATTCCTTGGTCTGCTTGCGGTTCTGGCTCACCGTAAGGAAAATGTCAAACTTGGAGTTGCCCAACCGGTAAGTCTTTTGTGGCACTGTCTTGACATCCACAATTTTCACCATCCGGTAGTACGGCTGCCGCGTCCGCTTGTCGAGCCCCAAGTTGATCTTGCCAAATGTGTCCACAACAACGTTGCTAAACTCGGTACGGTAGCAGATCTGCGACAACGTGGTGCGGCCCATCTTGACCCGGTTGATGTCGCCTACAGTGGCCAACTGGGTAGACATTCGCTTGCCCTTGGCCCGCGACGCACCACCCCACCTCACCCCGCTTTCGTAGTCGTCATCGCCGCTCAAGTAAATATCGTCCTCGTCCTCCTGTAGACCGCGCAAGTCGTCGTCATCCTCGTCAATGTCTTCTTCATCCTCATCTTCATAGTCCTGCTCGCGCCGGGTTTTCCTCCTCGACGCCTTCTCCCTCTGCTTTTTCAACTCGCTTAACTTGTCCCTCTTGCTGGGTTTGATCCCGATCTTGGCCCGCGACGACGCCCGTGTGGGCTTGCGCTGCTGCCGCATTCTGTCCCGCAAGTACTTTCGCTCATTGTACCGCTCCATCTCCGACGATCGCTCGAAAAGGATCTTTTCCCGCTCTAGATCGTCCATATCCTCCAACTCCTCCCGGTCAGCCTCGTCCTTGTATTTTCCCTCCAACGGGTATGGGTTCACCAAGTCATCGTCCTCCTCTTCATTGTCTTCATCTTGGGCATCATCATAGTCACCCTCATCATCATCATCATCATCGATCTCTTCTACCTCCCCGTCACTCGATTCGACCTTGCGCCGCTTCGAAAGGACCTCATCATCGGAATCGTCTCTCGCCGATGGTTTCCGTTTCGATAAGGGGATTGCCTCGTCCGATTCATAGTCGTTATCGTCACCGCCAGCCAAGGCCAACAAGTCATCTTCCAAATCCGACATTGCTTATAGGTACAATTGTTACGGGGTACGTCTTGTGATGTATTAAGGGGGAGTACAGTGTGCTCTGTGGTGAGTGGCGCGTTCCTCGTTGGCTGGTCACTTTTTTGAGCACGCTCTTGCCTGTCGGCTGGTTACTCTACAAGGGGAAATCAACACTAGTGTCGCAAAAAATTACGACACTATGCCGCGACACTGTCCAATATACAACACTACACTCTAGTAACATTACACTCCAGTAACACCACACTCCAGTAACACCATACAACAAAACCCCCCATAACACTACTTTAATCTCCTGCTTTGATCTTACCAACATGTCTGGACGTAGACGACATGTATGGCTGGCCTTTATCGGCCATAAATACGTGTTTCCGTATACTATGCTGCGGCACTGGTTTTTAGATCATTTCGTACACCCTTTAGAGTTAGGGCCGAGCCCTGTAAAATAACACACGTGACTGTGCGAAAAAACTACTTCCTACTAAGCAAGAGTGTCTACGCAATATCTACGCGAGTAAGGCTGGTTACGTCTTGGCCTCGTCTTCAACTCCCCCTCTCCCTAGGCAGAAAAAGCACACAGCACACAAGGTTCAAATATAGGATAGTGCAGTAGTTGACTAACTTGTTCCTTTTCTCCCTCTTTGTTTTTGTAGTTGGCATCCCACAAGAACAAAAATTGTTCATCCTGTATTTTGAATCATGTGTGCTGTGCGACATTCTCCCTGGTGAAAAAGCTGGATCTGAATCTTGAGGAACATGAACCTGTAGCCAAAACTCGAACCTGCCTCCCCCTCGTTATGCAAGCGTTCTGGTTCCCCTTTTCCCTTCTGTTTCTTTGCAACTTTGTATTAAGCAAATGATCACCTATCGATACAAATAAAAAGTAGCATGCGTCTCCCTTCCATCTTTGTTTCTTGCTTAACGCAATCTTCTTGCCTCTCTCTCGGATTCCATCAAGCACAAGATGTCGTTCTCTCTAACTGGACCCTTGACGTTTCTGACAATGGTTCTGGAGGCGTCTTCCAAGAATTCGACTCTCACCTGGGTGACACCACCTCTGGAGCCGGTTCTACCCAAGACCTTGATGACTTTAGCTAAAGTAACAGTAGTTTTAGCGTCCTATGGAAAAGATAGATGTTAGTACTCATGTGCTGTGATGTGCTGGCGCTGGCGCTGGTGGGCACATACCATGGTTGTATTATGCTTAGTTGTGTATGATGAGAAAAGAGGAAAAGAAGAGATGAAAATTTTTGATGTCGTGAGAAAAGTGAGAATCCTCAACCAGTGCGCCGCCAGAGCACGAGGAAAAGAAAGAAGAAATAGCCTGAGGCATGGATGTATCTGTGTTGTATACAGGAATAAAAACTAAACCTGTAATTGTGAGGGCAACCTGTAAAAATAGAGGAAACAGGACATTCGCAACAACGATAGTAGCGCAGCCAAGAGGGGGCGCCCAAAAGAGAGCACCTACCAAGGGGACAAATAGGCCCAGTGATAACTCTGGTATTAGGAATCTCTTGCTTGTAGTATGTTCTTTGGAACTTGGACGAGGTTTTTCTACAAGGACCAGCGTGGGGGCTGCCATACGGCCAAGCACACAAATCACCTACTACCGAAACACAGCCTGAGCGGGAAAAAGTACTAGCGCGTTTGGGGGTTGTTTCAAGCCTTGTGTAGAGTCGTATGAGCAGTGGCTCTGTTCTGCCGTTCTTTTCAGGAGGTCTTTAATGTGCCTTTTATATTTGTCATTTACACCCCCAATGTTTTCTCCCGGATTATTGCTAAAAAGGATCAAATCAATTTGAGAAACAATAAACTATACACTTATAACTACATTCATCCACTTGCAACCAACAAGCTCATACTCAGTAGAGAAATACCATGACTAGGTGCCATACGAATCTTGTGAGTCCAATAATCTCTCTCTCCTTCTCTGTCTTCTGCGTTTGGCGAGCCGGTACATACCGTACCCGGGGCCGAATAGCATGGTTTTCCCGAAACATTCCCAGAAACAGGCGTCCTGACACTGTTGCGATGAGGACGGTTGAGCAGCTGGTCGAGCGACTGGCTGATACTGGTACTGGCTCTTATACTGGTGTTGGGGTGGAGGACCAGAGTAGGTGTATGAAGCGGACTCTTTTGCGGAATATGAGGTTTGGTGTGTGGCTTGGGTTTCAGCGTATGGTGGAGGAGGGGCTTGTTGCTTGCTCATATTTGGTGTGCAGAGGCAGAAAGGATAACGTACAAGAAGAAAACCTACACTGTTTATTTATAATGTCCACCCAACTTCGGCAATAAAACTATGGAGAAGGCTATGGTAAACTGAGGCTATGCTATAGCGATCAGCACCTGTGCCCAAGAGAGAGGAGAAAAAAAAGTAATAATTGAAATGATATGGTATGGATTGATGGTCGCGGAGATAAAACGGAGCAACGGTCATAGTATGTAAAACGCGACCGACTCAGTAAACACATAGTGGGAGAATAGGAGAGAACTCCCTTACACAATCAGT
This sequence comes from Zhuliangozyma boniae, assembly GCA_002094185.1. Lineage (NCBI taxonomy): Eukaryota > Fungi > Ascomycota > Pichiomycetes > Serinales > Debaryomycetaceae > Zhuliangozyma > Zhuliangozyma boniae. The sequence goes on from MXQC01000149.1 coordinate 15,824, forward strand.
TCCAGAAGCTAATGATGTATCGTCCTAATACATTTTTTTCTTGTTTCCAAGAGGGTCCTTGCTCTCACCCCATGGGCGCACAATTTCACTCAAGATTTAAGGGAATGTTGTCAGAAACATACCAGCACACGCCAGTTTATGGTGTCTACACTGTCCACCCCCCGAACTAGCTTCAGCAAGGAGGCACAGCTAGCTCCCTAAATTTGTGGAAACATGCGCCGGCTGTGCCGCAGTAGAAACTCTCTCTCGACCGTTCTCCCAGAGCTAAGCCCGGTTTTGTGTATGATGCTTCCAAATTACGCTTATGTAATCGCAAAGAAGAGAAAAAGTACACAAAAACGTGGGAGCCGGGTTCCGTTTTCTTGGGCTCAGCCGCAAGCATTCTACAATAACCCAAATCTATTTTCGTAGTGTATCCCGTGAGTTCCCCACTGTAAATGGTCTCCCTCCCCTCCTATTTCTACTCCTCCTACACCCCCACTCTAGAGCCAGCTGCGCCATCAACCACATTGATCGCCCCCTAAAAAGAAATGACGTCTTGCCAATTACAGCATGCTGGCAATAGGGGAACATCTCTCGATATGGTAAACGTGGTGTTGAAGAGGGAGGAAGACACAGGTATACCAGGAAATACAGTTTCTTTTTCCACCGGAAACAGAGCAGACCTGGCGGAGATAAAGGAAAAAAGAAAGAGCAATTCGGAGGTTGAGATGTTGAAGAGAAGGAGGAGAAGGCGAGGGAACTACTGCGGCTGTGGTGGAAGCTGGAAATAGGACTTACTGCGCCAACGTAAATGGAAACACACCCGCGCCGGCCCCGGTGCTGTGGCTCCTGATGGTTTTCATGCATGGCGAATGCTGCTGCAGCATATAAAGAGGACCAGCCTAGCCCCTATCCCTCCCTTCATGATCACTTCCAGTTTTCACCAAGCAGGTCCCATCTACAGCAAGCCACTTCTAGAAAAACACTCAATGCCATCTATCCCATCGCACAT
>MXQC01000014.1:0-158239 GCA_002094185.1 Zhuliangozyma boniae
TCGAGAAGTACGAGGACAACAGAAGACACTGGGGCGGTGGTATCATGGGCTCCAAGGCCAACGACAAGATTGCCAAGAAGGCCAAGGCTGTTGCCGCCGCTGCCACTGGCGCCAACTAGGCGTGTGGGTGGTATTATTGGTTCACCTTCTACGTTTTCTTTGTCTCCCCTTTTCTGCTGTGTATTATATACTGTTACCCCTCTAACCAACAAGGTTCGTCTAGGATAACACGCTGTAGACCTGTGGAAGGTCCTTCTTCTAGGAGTTCATACTGGCCTGGGTGCTGTGGTTTCTCCTTCTGTTTGTGGCTTAGGGCTAAACCCTTATATCACGTGCATTCCCACTCCGTGCACGACTAAAAATTTTCCCGCTTGTCTGGTGTGAAGTTAAGCAACGAAATTTTCTCTAACAAACCGTTATTATCACCAACCACAGCATAGATCGTATGTGCCATACACGGAACACGCAGGAGGAGACTGCGTTGCAGATGAACTGTTGAACGTTTGCCAGAGGAATCATATGTGCAGAAAGAACAAGAAGAGCGGGTGAAGAGGTGCAGACCCCACACCATCGACATTGGGTTGAGGATCCACGCAAGCTCGACCACGACCAACACGTGCGCCACAGCCGCCACCACCACGGCCGTCAACAGCAGTTCCAGTTCAGACAACCATCTCCCATGTCACTACTCTAAACAATCGTATACTAACTATGACCCCCCTTTCTCTAGAACAATGGCCAAGTCTAAGAACCACACCGCCCACAACCAGACCAAGAAGGCTCACAGAAACGGCATCAAGAAGCCCAAGACCCACAGATACCCTTCTTTGAAAGGTGTCGACTCCAAGTTCAGAAGAAACCACAGATACGCTTTGCACGGCACCGCCAGGGCCTTGGCCAAGGCTAGAGCTGAGAAGTCTGCTTAAGGTTCCCTGGTAGTTGGTCTGTGGAGTGGACCCCCGCCCCATGACAAGTATCCCTGTATTACGATTGAACTATCTGTATGATTTTCTATAGTGGGTTTATTAGGTCACATTAATCAAACTTTCGAGTGATAGACTTGCACAAGCTGTAGGCGTGCCCCTTTGGATCCTTCCTCTGTCGGTCTGCGCACATTTTGTCTCCCTGTGTGTGGTTCCTGTGTTGCAAAAAAAGTGTCAGAGATACACATATACACACGTATACCACCAGCAGCGTACATCATGACTCCAGTCACTTCGGACGGTCATCACCGGGCATATATCAAGAACCTCAGCTTCTACACCACTGAGGAGGACTTGGAAAAGTTGTTCAAGAAGCACGAGCCGTATGTGATAGTAGACGCCAGGAAAAAGCCGCCCACAAACAGGGGGTAAGCGCAAGCACAAGCACCCACATACTAACGGGCCATCTCGCTTTTCTCCAGTATGAGCGTGTTGATTCCCAGCTGCACTTTGCGCTTCAGTCGCAGCCACCGGCACCGGCCGTTGGGCATTGCCTATGTCGAGTTCAGCACCGCGGAGCAGCTTGACGCTGTGGTTGCCGAATTCGACGGCGTGATGTTGAAGAACAGAAGATTGGGCGTCAAGAAGCACACAATGTACGACCCCAAGAAGCTGCACCGCTTGTTCCACAAGGAGCATGATGTTGATCAGGGGGAGGTGGTGGAGAACGGGGATGGCGATAGCGGCAACAACGAAGAGGGTGACGCTGATGCGGAAGAGGGGGCGCTAGAGCCAACCCCACCGCCACCTCCAGAGGAGGCTGTCCTCACTCCCGAGGAGAGCAATGCGAGTATCGCCTCTGTGGCCAAGTCGGAGCTTTCTCACGACACCTTGCTCATGCCCAAGGTGCACGCCAAGGTCAGCGACAACTCGGTGCGTAACTTCCTCCGCGACTACAACCCCTCGCAGATTTACATCTTCCGCGACCGCAAGTTCAGACGCGGGCCCATCAACCTCGGCAGCTCCTACGTTAGCGTGTTAGCCACGGTGGATGCGTCGCAGACGAGCTTGGAGGACATCATCGCCAGCTTGCAACAGCAGCGGCTCCACGGCAAGGTCGTCAAGTTGAAGCCGGCGCCCGTGGCCAAGATTGAGGAGGTCAAGCGGGTTGCGGGCAAGATAACTGGCATCGAGGTGATCCACCAGGAGTGTGAAGGTGGGGAGAGCCCATCTGGTGGTGACGGTGCTACCGGTTACGGGGATGCTGCTGACGACGCGGTCGATGCGCCCACCACAGACACCATCATCGACACGCCTACCGCAGGGGCCATCATCCACGACCTGTTCACGCCCACCGCCATCTTTGGTGACGAGGCGTCCACTCCAGAGTCACCCCAATAGCTCACTCACTGCACACGCACATACGTTCCCTCATCTTCTATTCCTGCTACAGCTAATCCATTTTAACGTATGTGTGTATTAATAAAACTCAAAAGAGAACCGCCCCAGTAAAACTATTTAATCATGCATCTTGATTTCAACTTAATTGTACAAATGTGGTGTTGTGCAATTAAATAATTTAGTCGGAAGTCTTCTGAGTACCACGCAACAAACCGGTTCTTCTGGCGGCAATCAAACCCGCCTTCTGACCGGAAACAGCACCTCTAGAGATAGTAGAGGCCTTACCAATGTGCTGGTGGTTACCACCACCGTGAGGGTGGTCGACTGGGTTCATGGCCACACCTCTGGTCTTTGGCCACGAGTTTCTCTTGACCTTGTACTTGTGGAAGGCTCTGCCAGCCTTCAACAATGGCTTGTCGATTCTACCACCACCAGCAATGACACCAATGACACCTCTGGCGTCAGAAGACAAGATCTTCTTGGCACCAGATGGCAACTTGACTCTGGTCTTGTTCTCGTCGGGGTTGTGACCGATAATGATAACGTAGTTACCAGAGGTTCTGCCCAAGGCACCTCTGTCGCCAACCTTCTCCTCGACGTTGGAGACAATGGTACCCTCGGGGCATGCACCCAAGGGCAAGATGTTGCCGACGTTTAAAGAGGCCTTCTTACCGGCATAGATGAACTGGCCGGTGTAGACACCCTCGTTGGCAATGAAGGTCTCTTCTCTCAACTTGTACTTGTATGGGTCTCTGAAGGCAACCTTGGCCAATGGAGCGCCTCTACCGGGGTCGTGGATAATCTGCTTGACAACACCACGAATGTAGCCGTGACGTTCAGCATAGTCCAAGGTTCTCAACTTGGCAGCACCCTTTCTCAATCTGGTGTGCGAGGTGAAAATGGAACCAGCACCTTTTCTTTGGTTACGAATAACTCTACCTGTCGTAAAAGGAATGTCGTTAGTATAAGGAATGCGGTGGGGGGGTGTTTGTTGACTGGCTCGTTGCAGATGAGAGGGCTGTGTTGGTGCCTGTAGTGGAGATGGCTCTTGCCGCGAGGAAAAGCTTTTTCAGTTTCTACCATATGATGGCACATCCACTCATTTTTCGTGGTGGTCCCAATGTTGCCATGCTTTGGCGGGTGTTATATCTGTTCCCCACGGGCCATCTCTTCTATCTCGCTGCAGCAACGAACCATGTCGTTTCACTAGGTACACGTCGGTCACATACCCATTGTTTAGTGTTTGGTCTTGATGGTCTTAAACAGAAGCGGTTTCAAAATTTTCGTTAAGGATTTTTTCAGAGTAAGGATTCTGGAGCGCTGCTACCATAGTTAAGATCTGTATACAGGTTTTCCGGGTTGTGACCGGAAAACCTTTTTGCACGTGATGCTTAAGAAATAGGAGAGAGAAAGAGCCACTGGCTGCAAGGTGGACAGGGTGAAAGGGGCTGGGGGAGAAACGGCTATGAGCTACAGTGTGCTGAGGGTATGGTAAGAGCTCGATGGATGTTTCATTGAGCGTGTGAAGCTGTGGGCCCATCCCGAGATCGACAAGCAGGAACCTTCTTGGTGCAGGCTTGCTAGCCCTCTCTGTTTTTACCACAGCTTTTACGCTGTGTCTTCACCTCTCTCTATTCCCCTACCCCTATTCTTTAACCGCCGTCGGGAGAGGTCCTGTTAACAGACTCAATTTTGTGACCCCCAGCCCAACCAAAAAAAATCAAGGCAGGGAAGCAAGGCAGACAACACAAAGGCGGTTTGGACGACGGACTCGAGGTTGGTCCTTATAGCAATGCCTGTAGAATATGTAAAAAAGAAGTGCGAGTTCAGGGAATCGAACCCTGGGCCCATCGATGGCAACGATGGATTTTACCACTAAACCAAACTCGCTTGTTGAGACCAGCTGAGGCGGGGAAATAGTGTGGCCGAGAGGGAAAATGGAGTCAGTGGAATAACAGCATATAACTGGAAGGTATTACTGCAATGGAGTGAGAGGCATGACGTGGTTCCTTTTGAGAGTTGGTTCTGTCATTTTAGGGCATATCTATGTGATATGTATGCATTTCCTTTCGATTTAGCGATAATCCTGCAACAAATCAGTGCATCATTAACCCGGCAAAACAAAATATCCTTTGGTTGCAGCAGTAGAGAGTTTCCTACCACACCATGGTAACCGCCGATTGGTATACATGGTGCCCCCTTATTCCATGACATACGCCAATACTGATGTTGACCCCACCGCTACCAATCTCGACCCAGTCTTGTGTGGTGCCGTTTTCTCGATGAGCACACTATTTTTTTCCACCCACAACGCACAGGAAACAGGGCATCACCAGAGACAACACACACAAAAGCATGCTCTCACACCGGTTGCTCACCACGTGGTTTACAGGAGCTCAGAGCGTGTACATCTCGAGCATACGAGGATTGCATGTGTCACCCATACCACAAAAAGCGCAGTCGCATACGACCAAGAGTAGGAGCAAGCCTGCGAGGCGACACGCGCGGGATCAGGACAGAATAATTAAAGGTGATGCCAGTACCCTCGCGAAATTCACGATCGGGGGGGAGGATAAGAAAGAGGGGGAGGGGGTGGACAATAATGAGGGCAAGGCCAAGGCCATTTTCAACACAATAAGGGAGGCGAGGAAACGCAAGGGTCCAAATAGGAGTACGGGAAGTACGAAGGCGTCGGGGCAGGGTAATGGCAAAGAATGGACTCTATGGGGATCAAGAAGGGCTAATAGTGCCAGCAACAATGGAGTCAGCACCACTGCCACATCCACATCTGCTGTTTCGCGTTCTCCCCGGCGCCCGCGGGCGGACCCCGTGTTCCGGCACGCCGTGGCGTCGCGGCAAAAGTACGTCACGGGAAGCGGCAAAGAACCGCTCGAGCAGTGTATCGCCCCTGACCCGGCGCGTGTGCCGCAGCTCGCACACAACTTGGATCGCGTATTGTTCCTGCCAGGGGTGCATTTCCTCCAAGACCCGCGCACGCGCGTGTACAACTTTGACCCTTTCTTGAAGAACGTGATCAAGCATGAAGACTTTAACTTTGATGCCCTCGAGTCGTTCCAGCGTGTCTCGAAGGACCGCACGTTACTGGGCCACGCCAGGGAGCACAAGAAGATGTTTTACTCGTCGACATCGTCGATGACAGGGATGCTCTCAAAGTTGTACATGCTTTTGAACAACTATAGTGAGCTGCAGGTGGCGCGGTTTGGCGAGATTCCGTTTAGCGGCGTCGTGCACCGCATGCCCACGTCGTTGATTGTGCGTCCGCAGGGGGAATTTACCCACACTAATGGAGAGAGCAGCCGTACTATCTACTCCATCGAGTCGGACGCGTCGTGTGACACGGACATTTTGCTAAGCGCATTGGGACACACACTTGAGACGTTGTTGACAAACTCCAAGCATGAGTTTCTCAAGTACCATCGCGATAATAGTGGTGCCGAGGATATCCCACGGCCATGCAATGAGTACAACTATTCCGGGTACGGCGACTTTTTGATGCGGTCGCAGTTGGACTGCTACGACGCACGATTACCCGGGAACGGCACTTTTGACTTGAAGACGCGTGCTTCGGTCAATATCCGGCACAATGCGCACGACCACAATATCCACAAGAACGACTACCAAATCTGGAAGTTGACGGGGGAGTACGAGTCGTACGAGCGCGAGTTTAAGGATATGGTGCGCACGGGGGCGTTGATGAAGTACATGTTCCAGGCGCGCATTGGGCAGATGGACGGCATCTTTGTCGCGTACCACAACATCAACTCGTTGTTTGGGTTCCAGTACTTGCCGTTGGAGGACTTGGATAAGGAATTCTACAGCGTCAACATGGCACGGGACCCGTTGGCACACGAAAGGGTGCAGGTGGACCAAGTGAACGAGGAGCATCTCCGTGACACCCTCCCCACGGTTGTGGCCGAGAAGCAGTTTAAGTTTTCGCTCGACGTGTGGCTGAACTTGCTCAAAAACCATATCTTGCGCGACTTGCGCGACCCGCAGAAACCGTTCCGGCTAGTGGTGCAAAAGGGCTATAACGAGCGCGGCGACGTAGCGTTGACGGTATTTGTGGTGCCATTGACCACCGAACAGGCAGATTTCTTACAGACGTTTGCCGATCGGTACCCCAGTGGGGTGCGTGCGGGGCTAAGCGCCGAGGAGAGAGTGGCCAACATGACGTTGCACGCCAACGAGTTGAGAAAGTTCAACAGCGAATTGATCCGGGAAGACAACTTTCTGGCGTACACGATCTCCATGGAGAAGGGGATTATTGCCTCTATGCCGGTGAAGCACCACATTTTGCCGACACAGGCGCTGCAGGAGTGGCAGATGGAGTATAGTATCAAGCGAGTGCACCCGTTGCCGCGCGACTTGTTTCTTTCAGCATTGGAGTTGCCGGTTGAGAGTTTCGCGCGGGATATTGGTCATGTGGGCGGCAGCGGTGAAGCGGGGCAGCACAGGAACAAGAAGAAGCCGCTGACATGGGACATGCGGTACATGCACAAGATTTACGATAAGATAGGTGCTCTCCGTAAGGAGCGGTGGGCGCAGAAGGAGCAGGAGCAGGGCCACGAGCCGGTGGTGTACCGTCCCAAGCACAACATGTAAATAGCAAAAGAGGGCAAATAGTAAAAGAGGGAGCCAGAGAATCCTCCCATGGGATAGTAGTTGGAATCAAGGTGATCGAATTAGAGAGCAAGCAAGCACACGGGGTGCTTGGCTGTTGGTGTGGTGATTCTGCGTGTGGCCCAGTGGCCACAACCAGTAGAGAGCATGGTCTTTTCTTTTTTTGCACCTCGTGGTGGCCGAGGAAAAAAGGCGAAAAGAAAATCGGAAGGGGGGAGAAAAGAAAAGGAAAAAGGCAAGGCAAGAAAAAGGCACGAGAGGTAATGGCGGCTAGTCAGCAGGAGGAGGAAGAGGAGGAGGTAGCGGTGGTGATAGACCCACCATAGACACCTCTAGGTATCCAGAGGGCGCAGTCTAGTTTATCAGAGTCTTATCTTGATGAGTCACCAACTTCCGCTGATCCATTGGGGGGAAAGGTTCCTTGATGGGTGGGGCTGGACCCAAGATAGCTAAGTTCCGGGCAGCCGGGCGGCCCTCGGCTGGCCTAGCGGGAAAGGAGGCAGAGAGAGGGGGGTAGGAGAGAAGGAACAGGGAAAAGATAGACGTCCCGATTAGGAAATGCGGAACAAAGAGAGCGAAAGGTCCAGCTAGGCGGAGTCGTGCACGTGTTCAATGCCAGATGACTCTACACCATGATGGAATGATGCAGAACAAGGAAAGCTGTGACACAGGAAACAATAGAGCAGGAAGAAGAGTCCCTGTATGGGACAGAAGCACAAAGGAGGCTAAAGCAAAAGAGGAATGACGGAGTTTAATCTAGGACCAGCGGACAGTGCGTGATCAAAACAAGACACCAGTGGGAGTAACAGTGGTAGTAGGAGCATTGTCGCTGGCCGGTGATGCTCTCTTCTGATACACAACGTGGTGCTTACGTTACATACCACGTTATGAGCATGTGCTCTACTCTCATTGGCCGGTTGGTTTCTTTTCTTTTTCCTTTTTTTTATTTCCGTCGTCTCCTTCCCAATTGGGCAGGCATCTCGGAACAACTTAATATCAAAGTTTTTGCCTTTGCCCCTCCTCTTTTTTTCTCTCCTTTTTTTTCTTAGCCATCACTTGATGGAGCAGCGGAAGCCGAGCCGCAGCCTTTTTTCCTCTCCTTTCGTCTTGTCTTAGTTGTTTATTGTTTCAGGCGCTGTTTGCTTTCCCGGCCGTGCGGTGATCACCTTTTCGTATTTAACTCCCAGCCTATTCTCTTTTACTCTTAAACTCCCTTTACCACCCCCTTTACTCATTACCACCAACAGCCACTCGCCATTTTAGCCACGCGCTACTCTACTCGAAACAGCTATGAACATTAACAAGCCAGCCACTTTCGATCTATACGAACTACCTAGCAGCTACTACTCCTCCTCCCAGGACCCATACAGTATGACCACCAGGCCCAGCTACAAGCAGCTCCCTCACATCCTGGCGCTCACGTCTTTCAGCAACGATGCCGATAACAGTACCGCCGCCACCACCTCCTCCAAGGACGATGACGCCTACTTGTCGTCGCCTCCCGCCAGCCCCACCAACACCCGCTTCCTTTCCTCCACTACCTCCGTCAACTCCCTCTTTGACTTGTACCCAAGGACCACCTCCACCGCCGCCATCACCCCCGTGTACCCCAAGCCAGACTACATCTCTCTCGACACCAAGCATGTCGACGCCAAGTTGCAGCAGGTGCAGAACCAAGAAAAGCTCGTGGTGCTTTTAGTGGGCCTCCCTGCTAGCGGCAAATCCACCATCTGCAAGCAGATGAAGCAATACATCAACGCCACCCCGCGTCTCGGCCGTGCTGGGATCTACAATGCTGGTGACGTGCGCCGACGCAAGTCTGCGTCCAGCTTCAACGATGCCACCTTTTTTGATCCCAACAACGAGCAGGGCAAGCGTGACCGCGAGTTGTACGCTACCATTGCCCTCAACAACTTGCTAAGCGACTTGAACGACGGATTGATCTCAGTGGGCTTTTTGGATGCCACTAACACCACCTTAGAGCGCCGCCAGCGCATGATAAGCGCCATTCGCGAGCACTCGAATTCCAAGTTGGCCATTGTCGATGTGCGCTGCACCGATCCCCGCTTGTTGCATTTCAATGTCCTTGTGGGCAAGACCCACAACGATGACTACAAGGATAAGGACGTGGCTACCGCCATTGCCGACTTTCAAAAGCGCACGGAGAATTACGAAAAGATGTACCAACCCATCACCGAGGAGGAACTCGCGGCTGAGAATGTGGATGTGTACGCCAAAATCACCAACGCCCAGGACTTTGAGTTTAACCACATTTCGCCCGCGTTTGAATCGTCACCCTGGCTCAAGGCCATGAAGACGTTTGCTCACGACTATGCTAGTGAGAGCAAGGCATACTTGGACACCGTTGAAAAATGGTACAGCACGCAGTAAGCACTACATCGAGCAGCTGCATCAGCAGCAGAACTGCCTCTTTAGCAGCATATATGGAAAGCACACTGCTTTCAAGGACATTTTGGGATTACATTTAGATAGAGCATCTTTCTGTACATTTATAGATAAATCATTACAAAGGGAATATGGGATAACATCAACAACCTTTCCTTTATCTAGTGGCCGCGCAAGCCAGGGATACCCGAGTACCCGTTGAAGGTGGTGACGTCGTTGTTGCCTCCAAGGCCAGGGAGCTGTAGGCCCGGTAGTCCCCCGGATGCAGTTGTCGGCGCAATAACCGTCCCCATAGTAGCCCCATTAGAATCTGCGGCAGTAGCCGTGATGGCTGCGCTGGTTGCGGTTGGTGCGTTTGGATCAGGCATGACGGCATTGACGTTATTGTTGACGGCATAGTACCATGGTCCCACCTTCTCGTCTGTATACAACGGATCCTTCCACGCCATGGGGTCATTCGGCCTTGCGCGCGACCAGAACCGCGCCGTCTTGTCACTGCCCGCTGAGCATAACAAGTGGCCCATGGGGTGGTACTCCAACGCATGGATGGCGCGCTCGTGCGCAAACGGGATTGTATGGACGGAGTCCAAGGTGTTGGCGCCACCAGAGGCGGCGCTTGCTCCACCCTTTTTCCCTTCACCCTCGCCTTCGCCCACGCCCGGGATGTAGCTGTCCAACAAATAATTATTCATTGAGCCGTTGTACGCTGCTGTGGTGAACATGGACGCGTGGATGGGGTGCCACGCTACGCACGAGAGGTCCGTTTCGTGGTCGCGTAACACTACCATATCCTTCATCGTGCGCAAGTCAAACACGCGACACGACCGGTCGCGCGACACCAGGGCCAAGAGTCGCGCCGTGCCCGCGGGCTGGAACCGCGTCTTGTTCACAGTGTTTTTGAACCCGTGCAACGTGGTCACGCACCCATTCTGCCGCGGGTCCCAGAGCTTAACCAAATTATCCTTGGACCCACTCACAATCAACCCCAAGTCACGGTGCCAGTCGGCGGACTTCACCTCCCAGTTGTGTCCCGCGAGGGTGCGTTCTTCCTTGCCGTTATTAAAGTTCCAGATCTTGATCGTCGAATCGTCACCACACGAAAGGAACTTGGAGTCGTTAGGCGAGAACGCTACGTCACGCACCCCGCTAGCGTGCGCATTGATATTGTTGACATTGTTGAAATTGGGCTGCCAGTACTTGATGGTGCCGTTCTGGTCACCCGAAATCAACCAGTCATCGTGGTTCGAGTACGTCATGGCGAGAATGGGCGCTTCGTGTGCCTGCATAATCGTTTCAAAGTTGAATGTCATCCCATTCCAGAGTGTGAACTCACCACTGTACGAGGCCACAAGGAGCCGCCGGCCTTCAGGCGTCCATTTCACGGTGTTGATAGTGTGTTTCATCTTGTTCGACGACAAGTGGATAAACTTGGTGTCAATGTCCATGATTCCGAGATTGTGCCCGTTATTACGCCGCGCAAGATTATGGCTCAGGCCATAGGCAAGACTCGGGAGCAAGTCGATCAAGTACGAGGACTCGGGCCGCACCGTGCCTAGGCGCTGCTGGCGCCGGTTCATCCCAAGTGTTTTTTGGATCTGCCACCGGCCCATGCCGTTGCCGTGGTCGTTGACTTTCCGGCTATTGGTGCGCTTCTCCTGGGATGCAAGCTGCTGCTCCACGTTCTGCTGGTACGACAGCAGCCTATCGTGAAATCGGCTGCTCATGGTGGGGACGGAGATGCTGCTGTAGTGGGATCTTGAAGCTGAAGCTGGACCAGCGGTTTTTCTCTCTCTACTTTTCTTTCTGGGTGTTTCTGTGGTGATCACGTGATTGCCACATGCCAGCAACCTTCCCTCCTGACACACATGCTCATAGATACGTTCTCCTCTAAACCTTAACTGCCATCCCAACCACCCAGCGATTTTTTTCTCTCTGGATGGTTGGGATGGGGTTGGTTGTCTTATGACCACGTGCGGCTTGCGTGGGTGGCATTTAGTCACATGGTATGAAAGAGCAGGCCCAGTGCTTCTCACCACACCGATTGACACCACAGTTTTTGCACCATTTAATCAGCGCAAAGCTTTTTCCCATTCCTGGGTTTTTCATTTTCTTCTCCTCTTTTATCAAACCCACGAGGAACTCCCAAGTGACACACACAACCACTGCACCCGCTGCACCCAGCACAACCAGCACAACCAACACAACCAGCACAACCAGCACAACTACCATGGTTCAGGTTTACTACCACGACAACATGGACACGCTCGAGAACTTTACCGACGCGCACGATTCTGGCCAACCTGTCTCCTTTGATAAGCTCGCGGAGATTGGCGTGTTCTACAAGAAGGTTACCACCCCCGAGGAGCTCAACGCCTTGGCGACCGAGCGCAAGTACAAGAATCGCGACGAGGTCAACCTTAGCGTCGACACATTCCCCAGTGTTGAGGCGTACGACGCCAAGATGCAGGTGTTCTACAAGGAGCACTATCACGACGACGAGGAGATTCGGTACATCGTCGACGGCGAGGGCTACTTTGACGTTAGGGACAAGAGCGACCGCTGGATCCGGGCCAAGTTGGATCCGCACGACTTGTTGATCTTGCCTGCGGGGATCTACCACCGGTTCACGTTGACCAGCGCTAAGAAGTACGTGCACGCCGTGCGCTTGTTCAAGGATGAGCCCAAGTGGGAGGCCATCAACAGAGACTCGGGCAAGCTGAGCGCTGCCCGCGAGACCTATGCCAAGAGCATTGCCGTGTAGGAGGACATTAACAGCTGTTTCTGTTTCTTCTGGTATTTATTCATCTCTTTTGTTTCTCCTTTTCTATATAGCTGGGATGGGGTAGGTACCGCCTCCACCTCCACCCCTACCCCTTTATGATCTTGATGTTATTCTGCTTCATCCATGCCTGCATCTTTTCCCGCGTCTGCTTCAACTCGTCCTCGCTCTTTTGCCTCTCCTGCTTCAACACGTTGACCTCGTCGGCAAGGATCCTGATCACCTCGTCAACGGTCTTCTCTACCAACACGCCGCCCACCATCTTGAAACACTTGCGGCCCTGCCGCTTCTCGGGGGCAATGGAGGTTAGCGTGTGGTCGACGATGGTGCGTTCCTGCAATTGAAACGACAACGACGATAGCTGCGACTCCAACTCCGAAATCAACTCCTGCGTTCTATTATACTCCTGCTGCAAGATTTGCGACTTGTTCTCACTCATGGGCATGATAGGCAGTTGGCAGTATGTGTGGTTCGTGGTGTGTGCTGTTGATGTTGGCGGAAGAATCTTTTTTCTTGTTCACTCTCTTTCAATTCTGCTTACACACGATAAATAACGCTGATTCCAATTACTCTGCCTAACACTGGCTCTACTCATCCTCATCGTCGTCGTCGCCGGTCACGGGGACCTTGTCCAAGCTGGCCAACAATGCGGCCAACTTCTTGGCCCCCAACTCGTAGTACTCCTTCTGCGCTTTGACAAACGCCTTCAACAAGTCGATGCTCTTGGCCGGCTTCAACAACTTCTTCATCTCGACAACGGCCACCTCGGTGGCGCTGACCAACTCGTCTTCCTTAGCAATGAGCTCCTCGTTCTCAGGGTCCGACTCGTACTTGGTTCTGATCGAATCAAACTCGTAGCGCTTGAAGTACACCTTCTTGCGCAATTCGTTCACCTTGATGAACTGGTCGTTGAGCACCGCCACCAAACCCGCATTCACCTCCAAGATCTCCTTGTCCTGCACCAACCGCGCCTGCGCCACCTCGTGGTAGCTCGACGACACCTGCAAGAGCGCAAAGCTCAAGGGGCTCTCGGACACCTTCAACTCCTCACTGTGCTTGACCGCCAACTCGCTCAAGTGGCCAAACAAGGTCTTGCCCAAGTCAGGGGAGGTGGGCTGGATGGTGACGTCGCTCTCGGCGCTAGAAGCTGCACCAGTGCCAGCTTCGGCGTCTTCAGCCTCGCCGCTCTTGTAGCCACTCCCGCCAAGCAAAATCTTCTCCAATTCCTGGGGCGTCGACACATTCTTCAATTGCTGGAACTTGCTGCTCAACACCCCGCCCACATTGGCGTCCTTGATCTTGTTGATGGCGTAGTTGCCGGGCGGGTAGTCGTAGCTTACCTTGCCGTAGGTCTCGTTGGTGGCGGCAATCAAGTCGGTGTACAACTTCAACAACAAGTCGCAGCTCTTCTCCAACTCCAAGTAGTCCTGCGGCAACTCGCTGACCTCGGCGCTGTCGGCCAAGTGCTGTACCTGCTTGAGCTGCTCCGCAATCATCGTCTGCGTCTTGCTGGCAAGCGGTTGGATGGACTTGCTGATCTGGTCCGTCGACTTGGTGAGCGACTCGCGCACCTGGTCCACAGTGGGCAACGACTCCTGGATTGACTTGAGGTCAAAGGGGAACTTGAACGACATGGTGAATGGGGGCGCGTGTGTTTGGTGACTGCGGTTCTGTCTTGGTGAAAAGCGTGTTATCAGTTGAACACTTTTTTCCCCTTTCCCCCTTTTGAGTTTCAGTCTCGTGGCAGTGTGTCGTGTTGTCACACTGGTTTTTTTCCCACTGGCGCCTTTTCTGCGTGGCTCCTTTCCCAAGCCATGGAGTTGCTACTGAAGAACCACTTGCCCCATCATGTCCGCTGCCCACTACAAGAAACAAGCTTCATACACCGACAAGAGGAACGTGCTCAATAAGGCAGGGCTAATAGAGCCCATTGTGCGGCACCGCATCCAGGACTCCATCTTCTACAAGCAGCACTTGTACCTCACTAACGAGGCCACGCTCGTGCCCATCGTGACGCGCCATGTTGCCTATATCGGCGGCACAGACTCCAATGGCCGGCCGAGCCCGTTTATCTGCTGCTTGTTGCGCATGTTGGAGCTAGATTTAAGCAAGGAAATGGTGGCCGTGTACTTGACCCAGCTCGGTTTCAACGAGTTCAAGTATCTCGCGGCGCTCGCGTTGATGTACATCCGGCTCGTGTCCCCAAGCGAAGAAGTATATGCTACGTTTGACGAGTACTTCAAGGACTTTCGCAAGCTTAGAGTGCGGCTCAGGACGCCCGAGTTTGATGATAACAAAATACCGCGACACTACAAGCTCAGCTTTGTGGACGAGTGGGTGGACGAGTTGCTCACCAAAAACAGGGTGGTGGACATAATCTTGCCGCGGATGGTTCTGCGCACGACATTGATAGAACGAGGCGTGCTACCGCCGCGACAGTACCATGTGGATGAAGCGACTGGAGACAATGAGGGTGAGCACGAGCAAGTGCAAGAACAGGTGTCGTCCGCCTACGAGAGCGATTCTGACTAGCGGCAGAACTGCCAGGGCGCGCGCGTGCGCGCAAGAGAAGCCTGGCGTCATTTAGCAATCAGACCTTTTTTTACATCGTCCTCCTCTCTTTCTTTTTCTCCGCCGTAGTTTGTTCACTTTTTCTTTTTACCACTAGACAAGGACCCGTACCAACTCTAACCTGGCTCAGTCAACCCAGCATGCCCATCACCAACCTACTAGAACAGAGTGACGTGCGCTCAGACGCCAGCATGCACGCTGTCTCTCGCACTAAGATCGTGTTTGTGGTGGTGCTCTTTGTCGTGTCGCTTGCCTCGTTTGTGCTCCAGACTGAGTTCACGTCGCAGACATACAAGCTCGGCTTTAGCGAGCCCATGGTGTTGCTCACAGTGACACACGGCATGTGGTGGGTGTTGTGGCCCCTCCAGGTGCTTGGTGCGTCTGTATACAAGACGGCAGTGAAGGTGCTGGAGGGGAGAAGCACCGCCACTGTGGCCAACACCGCGGTATCGGGCATCCAGTACCAGCGGGTGAATTCCCATGCCGAGTTGCTCCAGGAGAACAACACCCTTCAGGAGGTGGGTACCGAGGGCAGCGACAACATGCTTGTTATTCCCTTGGAGAAGGTGAGCGCATGGAAGTACTTTAAAAAATGCGTGGTCAAACAGCTCCATAACGTCTATCACACGTCGATCTTGATCTACCAGGCCAATGTCAAGGGCGACCGCACCACCACGCACTTGAACCAGTTGATCGAAGAGGCGCCTCATATTTCGAGCTCCAGCAACATCTGGCACTGCGTGCGCACCTTTGTGGTCACGCCCTCCATCCGTTACGTGTTACTCAAGACCTTACTCATCACCACCGTGCTCACGGTGGCCGGGTTCACGTGGTACGGCGCCATGGCCATGACATATGCCTCTGACGTCACTGCAATCTACAACTGCTCGGCATTCACTGCGTACGCGTTTGCCATCCCCTTGCTCAACGAACGCTTTTCATGGTTGAAGGCGAGCAGTGTAGTGATTGCTGTGGCCGGTGTGTTTGTCGTGGCCTACGCGGGCGATAGCCAGCAAAAAGATCAGCCCGGTGCAGACTATCCCTACCGGTTCTGGGGCAACGTGATCATTGCCGTGGGCGCCGTGTTGTACGGGTACTATGAAGTGCTCTACAAAAAGTACGTGTGCATCCCCGCGCACTTGGCCAAGGTTATCACCCCCCGGAGACAGAGCACTTTTGCCAACTTTGTTATGGCCCAGCTCGGTGCGTACACATTTGTCCTCATGACCGCCTTGATGGTGTCCGCCGAGCTCTTTCACGTGCACCATTTCAACTTATTTGAGTACGGCGAGCACACACGCAAGATCTGGCTCTTTAACTTGGGCTCGATCGTGTCGAACCTCATGTTCAGCGCGTCGTTCTTGTCGCTCATGGCGCTCACGTCGCCGGTGCTCTCGTCGGTGGCGTCGTTGACCACGATCTTCCTTATCGGGCTTGTGGAGTGGTGGGTGTACGGCAACGCACTCAGCTTCCAGCAGTTGTTGGGTGACGCGTTTGTCATTGCCGGGTTTGCCATGTTGACCGTGGCCAGCTGGAAGGAGATCAGTGAGGGCAGTGAAGAGGATGACGTGGAGGGCGTGAGCACATACTCGTTTGCTTTGAGCACCGAAACGAGGTGAAGAGTAGGAGTAGATCTGTATTTAAGAACACTTGCAAGAAACAGAGAGTAAACTACAGGCATTTTTTCCCCCAGCCAAATCCTCTTTTTGCCTTCACCTCCCAGTGGCAATAGATACAACCATGACTGTTGACGAGAACGACCTTGGGTTCCAAGGGGTGATGAGGCGGTTGAACCTCGACGACGAGTTTAGGGAGTACAATGCGTCCACATTTGCCTCGCAGACGTTCCAGCAGCTCTCGCAGTTGAAAGTGGAGATTGAGTCGCAGTTGTCGATCTTGTTCGACTTGTTGAAGCACAAGTACAATGCTGACATGGACACGCCGTTGACGGTCGACGGGTTCCCGCGGAGCGATATTGACGTGGTGACCATTAGGTTGCTCCGGGTGCGCGTCATCCGGTTGCGCAACGACGACAAGCAGGTGATCCAGTTGCTTGAGGAGAAGATGGCCGCCGAGTTCGCCTCCAGAAGGGAGGCGAACGAAGGACAAGAGAACGAGGACGAAGAAGCACCACCGCCACCGCCACCACCTGCAGCTTCCTCTTCTCTTTATACAATTCCATTTGCGCAAGTGGGCGAGGTGGTGCTGGGGTCTCCCGCGGAGCAAGCAGGATTGGTGCTCGGAGACCAGCTTGTGGTTTTCGACGGCGATATCCACGCCGCCAACCATGCGCGTTTGGCGGCCGTCATTGCCCGTGTGCAGAAGAAGCAGGATCAAGATGTGCGTGTCGATATCAAGCGCCACGGTGAGAGGAAGCAGCTAGTCTTGCGTCCGAGCAATAGCTGGGCTGGGCACGGCTTATTAGGGTGTAGATTGTTGCCTATATAGTAGAATAAAGTCTATCCTCCATGTAACGTGCTGGTGAAGGTAAACACATCACCGCTCTCCACCACATACTCCTCCATCCCCTCCAACTCCCAGTCGGTATCGTTGATCAACACCAAGATACCGGGGCGCACGGTACCGTCCTCGAGAAACACGGAAATGTCCTTGGGGTCGGCAATGATGTGTTTGGTGATGTACGCGATGAGCTCGCGCGCGGTGGCCTCGCCCTCTTCGTAGGGGAGCACCGCCTTGTGCTGTCTCACCAGCGACGAGATAACATCTAGTCCTCCGAGAAACTCGACCTTGACGTTTATTGGCATGGCGGCGGCGGATATGCGGTATGGGAATTGTGCTCTCTTTTTCACTGTCCTTTTTTGTGTGGGTCGGTAATGGCAGGTACCGGCCCCAACAGCGCCAACAGTAGCTGTTGCTACCCTTTCACATGCCAAAATCATGGATTGGATGTAAGTGTAGTTCCAGAAGCGAGAGATCCCTAGTCACTACATGTATTACAGACATGCAGCTACTTCTACTTCTCTCCTATTTGCTCCTGCCACCTCCACCATATATTTGCTCAACGTCAAAGTTGAACAACATGGTGAAAAAAACGAGGGTCGAAATTTCCAACGTTCGTAATAAACACCAGTACCGCAAGAACAGTACACAAGCACAACCGCTACAGTTCTTGAACACCCATACCACCATCCATGTTCAAGCTCTTGTGTCTCATTCTCTCCTTTCTTGTGGCCTCGTTGGCCTACAACGCCACCGCCGAAAACGTGTTGGTCCTATACGACCCGGCGTTGCTTCAGTTGAATGACAGCGCCACAGTGGCTCCCGAAGTGGCCAAGTTCATGGGCTACCTCGAGTCCAAGTTTGATGTCACCATTGCCGACTACAACAGCGAAGACGTGTACTTGTTCTACCAGGACTTCCCTCGCTACGAGCACTTGGTGTTGTTCCCCTCGTCGAAGAAGGCAATCAAGTCCAAGAGCGAGTTGAGCCGGGACAACTTGTTACGGTTCATGAACGACCAGGGTAACGTGTTTGTTGTGGGCGGTGCCCAGGGCAACGTGTTGCCCGAGGGAATCCGCGGGTTCTTGAACGAGTTGGGCATCCACCCTTCGCCCAAGGGGTATAAGTACATTGACCACTTCCATAGCAACGCCGCCAGCGGCGGGGTGGAGTTAGGTGCCGACAACCTCGTGGAGACCCGGCTTGTGAAGGAACTCAGTGGCGATTACAAGGGCGGCGCCGCGTTGATCTCCAACAACGAATTGCTCTTCCCCATCGTCAAGTCCAGCAGCACCGGTTACACCAACAAGGCGGGCGAGCCCATCAATGCCGACACCACGTGGACGTTTGGCGAGCAGGGGTTTCTTGCCGTGGGCTTGCAGGCGTTGAACAACGCGCGGCTCGTGTGGATCGGGTCCCCTGACTTGTTGGACCAGCCTAGCTTGTACAAGTGGGCGTTCCAGCAGCAGGGGTTGTTGAAGCTCCAGTTTGTGCAGCACGTGAACAACAACAACCCCAGCAAGATCGACCCCCACTTGTACCGGATCAAAGACCAGGCCATCTACACCATTGGCGTGTCTGAGTTCAAGGACGGCGTGTGGGTGCCCTTCCAGGTGGAGAGCGACGCGGACCAGTTGCAGCTCAGCTTTAAGATGTTAGACCCCTACCAGAGGTTGAACTTGAAGCCCTTGGGTCCAGTGTCGTCGAGCAAAGAACGCGGCACCTTGGACACATACGCGTACTACGTCAACTTTACCGTGCCCGACCACCACGGAATGTTCACCTTTGAGTTGGACTACAAGAGAGTGGGGTTGTCCTACTTGCAGGATAAGCGCGTGGTAACGGTGAGACACCTTGCTAACGACGAGTTCAAGCGGTCGTGGGACATTACCAACTCGTGGCTCTACATCGTGTCGGCTGCGCTTGTCATTGTGGCCTGGTACAGCTTTGTCGTGTGCTATATCTACGTCGGTAAGACTAACTATGTCAAGAAGAACGAGTAAATAGATGGGTGGCTAGGCTGAATAGGAGGCTGGATACATGTTAGTATTACCGAAGGAATGGTGGTGGTCGGTGTGGAGGAAATCCGATTCGGGCACAGCAGATTGTCAGATGTTTTCTACTATCTTGGTAACAACTATCTTCACTTTTGGTATCAAATCAGTTGTCCCTATCTAAAAAGTTCATCATTGTGTGCGTGCTCCTATATGGCTCCCGATTGGGAAGTGTACATACTGTTATGAGTTGGTGTTGGTGTTGTGAGGGAAGAGGAGGAAAGAGAAGAGCAGAGAAATTTTTTGAGCAAATGTCATTTTTGCTATTTATAGGAGCTGAGAAGTACGACATTTGGTGGATGCTGGCCTGCGACATTCGGCGACCCGACAGAACAGGGTTGGTCAAAGCCGGCACCCAACGGGGTGGGGAAGGAGAGAAGAGTGAGAGATGAGGCGATCCATAGGATGGCTCATATTGGTGGTGCGCGACGATTGGTATAATTACTCTATTGTTAGCAAGTTTTCCCCAAGAATGTAGCAAATTCTGAGAGAAACCAAGACACTCCAACAGTGAGTACCAAACGAAATAGCTAGATGAGGATGAGTGCAGCACCAACCACCACTCTGTTCTTAGGGCTAGTCTCCTTCCTCCCCTGTTTGTGTCCCATTTCTGGTTCCTGCTCCACATCTTCTCTTTATGCATTGTATCCTGTGCATCCAACCGAAACAACACCGAGCGGGTTTCCCAACACCCGCCGTCACCTCTACCCCCCCTCCCTACCACGACAGAGGTAGCAGCCCACCCGAGCCGACCGTTTTCTCGTGCCTTGCGTATACATTTGCCTAGTTCCATCTGGATAGATGGCTCTACGGCATTTTTTCTGTAATATTTTGCAGATTCCATTTTGTGGCTTCTTTCTCGCTTCCCACTTCACACTGTTTTCTCACAAGCTTCATTCTCTGGCACGCTCTCTCTCCTTATGAGGGGACTGTTGCAACGAGAACCAATAAATGGGGAGCACCCAGAAAAAGTGCTAGCCCCGTACTCCACCGCCACTAGCACCGTCTGCAACACTGGCACCAGCACCAGCACCAGCACCAGCACCAGCACCAGCACCAGCACCACCCCACATGAACGTTATTGCACCACACCGTCCCAGTGTTTCCCCCGAGAGGGACCCCAGCACGTTGTCCAACTACTACGAGTTTGACGTCAAAAACACCTCTCTCGACTTTGACATCTTGTTCGAGGAGCAGTACTTGAAGGGCGAGGTTGTCTATGACTTGGTCCGGAAGAGCGGCAGCGCCGCCACCACCATCGAGTTGGACACATCGTTCTTGAACATCAAGAACGTATCCGTTAACAACTCCACCGCCGAGTACACCCTCCACGACCGAGTGGAGCCGTTGGGATCCAAGTTGGCCATCGTTCTCCCCGGCAGTAGCGCTTCGCACTTGCAAGTGCTTATCAACTTTGAGACCACGGCGCAATGCACGGCGTTGCAGTTTTTGGACAAGGAGGAGACCGACGGCAAGACCGCGCCCTATTTGTTCTGCCAGTGCCAGGCCATCCACGCGCGGTCGTTGTTCCCCTGCTTCGACACACCGGCGTTGAAGTCGACGTACAATCTCTCGGCGCGGTCGCCGCTCAAGACGTTGATGTCGGGCCGCCCCGTAGAGTCCACCACCAAGGGCATTTACAAGTTCATGCAGCCGGTGCCCATCCCCTCGTATCTCATCTCGATCGCCTCGGGCGATCTTGTGGGCAAGCCCGTGGGCCCGCGCTCGGACGTGTACTCAGAGCCGTGCAACATTGATGCGTGCCAGTGGGAGTTTGAGAAGGACATGGAGGATTTCATCCAGATTGCCGAAAAGTTGATTTTCGACTACGAGTGGCTCAAGTTTGACAGCTTGATCTTGCCCAACTCGTTTCCCTATGGCGGCATGGAGATCCCCAACTTGTGCCAGTTGACGCCCACGTTGATCTGCAAGGACCGGTCGCAGGTGAGCGTGGTGGCGCACGAGCTTGCGCACTCGTGGAGCGGCAACTTGGTCACCAACTGCTCGTGGGAGCACTTTTGGTTGAACGAAGGATGGACCGTGTACTTGGAACGCCGTATCTTGGCCGGCATCGCCACTGCAGAGGCACGTCAACAGGGCCACCCGGACCCAGAAGCATACGGCGAGGCCATGCGTCACTTCAATGCCATCATCGGATGGACAGACTTGGAGAACAATATCAAGGCCATGGGCAACACCGCCGCCAAGTACTCCACGCTCGTGCAAGACTTGAAGGCAGGCGAGGACCCCGACGACTCGTTCTCCACCGTGCCCTATGAGAAGGGGTTCAACTTGTTGTTTCACATTGAGCAGCAGGTGGGCGGCAAGAAGGCGTTTGACAAGTTCATTCCGCACTACTTTGGAAAGTTCCGGTACGGCTCATTGGACACATACCAGTTTATCGACGAGTTGTATGCGTTCTTCCCTAACAACAAGAGTCAGTTGGATGCCATCGACTGGGAGACTTGGCTCTACAAACCGGGCATGCCGCTGCCCGCGCCCAAGTTTGACACCGTCTTGGCCGATGCGTGCTACGACTTGGCCAAGAAGTGGTACCAATATGCGAGCACTAACGACATGACTGCTCCTGCCTTTGGTGAGGGTGACATTGCCAAGTTCACCGCCAACCAGTCGGTGGTTTTCCTTGACACCATAATCTCGTACGGGAAGATTGCCGGGTTTGCGTGGAAGGACCACCAGCCGGTGTTGGCGGCGATGGAGCGGGCGTACCGCCACGAATACAACGGCACGCGCAACGCTGAGATTTTGTTTCGGTGGTACTACTTGCAGGTGTCCGGGGAGGTGGCCCATTTTAAGCAAAAGTTAGCCGGCTGGTTGGGCACGGTGGGACGCATGAAGTACGTGAGACCGGGCTACGTGTTACTCAACAAGGTGGACCGCGGTTTGGCAGTAGCCACGTTCCAGAAGTACGCCAAGGGGTACCACCCCATCTGCCGCGCCATGGTGAAGAAAGACTTGGGGTTGGAATAGAGGGTAGCAGGAAAGGGTAGCTTGTTTTCATTTATAGTTTGATTACATTTGGTTTAAGCAGTAGGAAGGGGCACTTCTGGTGGTGGCGTTGCTGGTAGGGGGCACTGCCAGCTCCCACGCGTTTCATTATGCTGTGGTGTCTATTGTATTGCGCCTACAGCACCACCAGTCACACTATTTTCCGCTGCTACTGCCTGCGCCTTAATTGAGAGGCGCAGGCGCGTTTTCTCTTTTCTGACTTGCTCCTTGAGAGACACGTAGCGCTTTTCCAGTTTCCTCTCTCTCGTGGAAGAACAAAAAAAGTTGATCAACACAACGCAGAACCAATACATCCACCATACCGGTATTGCAATCCACTATGTCCAACTTGTTAAACTTGGCTGTATGTATGGCAGGGGTAGCTCACCCCACTATGTGGGCAACAGCAGCAGCACCATTTTTTCTCCACGCTTACTAACCTTCCTTTTCCCTAGTCCTTCAGCAGCGTTTCGAACCACTTCAACTATGAGCGGATCAGATCTGACTTTAGCTCGGTGCAGAATACCATCTCCAAGTTGAGGCCACCCCAGGAGTTCTTTGACTTTAGAAGGTTATCCAAGCCCGCCAACTTTGGTGAGGTGCAGCAGAGAGTCGGATTCAACTTGGGCTACTTTTCCGCCAACTACATCACCATTGTGCTCATTCTTTCGGTGTATGCCTTGATCACCAACTTTTTGTTGTTGTTTGTCACTGTTTTCGTGGGTGCAGGCCTCTACGGCATAAATAAGTTGCAGGGCGAAGACTTAGCGACGCCATTTGGTCGCTACAACACCAGCCAGTTGTACACGGGCTTGTTGATTGTGGCCATTCCCTTGGGCTTCCTCGCCAGCCCCATTTCCACCATGATGTGGCTCATTGGTTCCAGCGCCGTCACCGTGGGTGCCCACGCCACCTTGATGGAGAAGCCCATCGAGACCGTGTTTGAAGAGGAGGTGTAATGAGAGAGGTGTAATGAGAGGGGTGTAATGAGAGGGGTGTACTTAATCAGGGGCAGATGTGTAGATGCAGAGAATGTGTAGCATGTGAAGATACAGAGAACCACAGGACAACACCCAGTCACCTTCTAACTGATCGCTTCTAGTTCTTGGTGTCTACAATACTGCCATTCCTTCGATGCTAAAAAGATTATCGTATTGTGCAAAGAAAAGTACCCATTATACAAATCGGAAATGCGCCCAGCAACGTGCAAGTGCACACCTCCGCTTACCAGCTATAGTACATAGTTGCAAGCACAAATATATGCAGCAGCGGCGGCGGTAGCTTTCATTATCCACTTAGATACCCAACTTAGTTCTTCTCCAGTGTCTTCTCTTGGCGTTGTATCTGATCTTGTTGTCAGTTCTCAATCTGATCCACTGGGGCAATGGTCTGTTCTGCTTCTGAGCCTTGGCAAGCTTCTGCTTGGTTCTGAAAGATTTTTGAGACTAAAAGACAAGCAAAGTTAGTAATGGGTTCATTAAAAGTAGTGGTTGTTGGTCAAGGAGAGGGGGGAGAGCGGAGGAACCAAGGTGGGACTGGTGGACAAGCCAGCTGGTCACAGCTGGTCACACCCGATATCCTCAAGAACAACATGGCTCGCCGATGAAAACCACCTAAGCATTATCCTTAGCTCAGTCACCACATCACAATCCCAGCCACTTTGCTCAAGCGGTGATGGTGGCTGTGACAATGGCAGTGACAGCGTTGGCGACGGCGATGGCAACGACAAGGGTGATCATCCTAGTACCCCTACCCCCACTTCCTCAGTGTCATCCCCTCTTCTTATCCACAGCTATGCGGTCCACACATACAGGCATCTTAATGTATCTATCAACTGTTGGTGGTGAAACAAGAAGGAGAGAAAGAGGAGCAGAAGTTTTTGCTTTGAGGTTTGTCTGGTTAAAAAAATTTTCACCACCAGACAGGAAAGGCAAAGTGCAGGTTCTGCACGCAGGAATTGCAGTTTGCGAGAGCGAGGGAAAAACAAAAGAAAAACAGGGAGAGACCTGCACTACAGCCACTATAGAGCTTCATACTGTATGGAGCAAGAAGGAAGACAAAAGGTGTTGAAGAAGAAAGAAAAAAAAAGATTTTTCAGTTCCTCTTTCCCTCCATATCCAACAGCTCCCAACAATGACCAGAACCTCCGTCTTGGCTGATGCCTTAAACGCCATTAACAACGCCGAGAAGACCGGCAAGAGACAGGTCTTGATCAGACCTTCTTCCAAGGTCATCATCAAGTTCTTGACCGTCATGCAGAAGCACGGCTACATTGGCGAGTTTGAGTACATTGACGACCACAGATCCGGCAAGATTGTTGTTCAGTTGAACGGTAGATTGAACAAGTGCGGTGTCATCTCCCCCAGATTCAACGTTAAGATCAACGACATTGAGAGATGGACCGACAACTTGTTGCCCGCCAGACAGTTTGGTTACGTCATCTTGACCACCTCGGCAGGTATCATGGACCACGAGGAGGCCAGAAGAAAGCACGTCTCGGGTAAGATCTTGGGTTTCGTCTACTAGAGAGCGATGAACAGGCAGCATCTTTTGTGCAGACGAGAGGACAAGAAGGTTATACATAGCATAATCAATGTACATTGAATCTTGAGGAACTGCAACAACTGTAGGCTGCCATAGGCTGTATATGTTGGTGGTGGATTGGTTATGCTAGCACGATATCTAGGGCTAAAGCCCCATACGAAAACAACACGTGACTCTCAAATATACAGTACAGCATTTTTTTTGTTTCCAATTTTCCAGTGTACCTTTCGCACAGTAATAGCAGAAAAATTATTCTCCTTCACGGAAATACCTTCAACCACCATATACACAACCAACCATGTCGACTGGTATGTGACTGAACTTCCCCAGACAGAGCCTAGAGGGAGAAAGAGAACGCGATAGTATATTCCAATGGAGTGCTGTCTCCGTATACAAAGTGCGGTACAGGCCATCAAGAGACGATGACGACCACCAACCAATCAACCATGAACCGCATTAAAGATTACCACCATCGAGAGCCCACACGAGCAGACCCCACAGAAGGAAGAACTGGCCACTGAAAAAATGACATACTGGAGATGTACCAGGTTCTGCGCCTCCCCATGGATGTATGGATACGATGCGTTGGGGGTATGCCCCCAACCATTACAGAAACGCACGATGGAAAGACCACGATGCGCGCCTATCCCCGACAAGTCCCCAGACCAATCGTCATGCTCACCTCACCTGTGCTCATTGCTGCCTCCCGCTTCTCCCTCTTTTTACTCATACTGTGATCCATCATACTAACTCCGCTTTCTTCTAGATCGTTCTCAAGTTTTCGGTGTTGCTAGAATCTTCGCTTCGTTCAACGATACCTTTGTTCACGTTACCGACTTGTCCGGTAAGGAAACCATTGCCAGAGTCACTGGTGGTATGAAGGTGAAGGCCGACAGAGACGAGTCCTCTCCATACGCTGCCATGTTGGCGGCCCAGGATGTTGCTGCCAAGTGCAAGGAAGTTGGCATCACTGCTGTCCACGTTAAGTTGAGAGCCACCGGCGGTACCAAGACCAAGACCCCAGGTCCAGGCGGTCAGTCTGCCTTGAGAGCCTTGGCCAGATCCGGTTTGAGAATCGGTAGAATCGAGGACGTTACCCCCGTCCCATCTGACTCTACCAGAAGAAAGGGTGGTAGAAGAGGTAGAAGATTGTAATCGTGGTTTGTTTGGGGAAGATTATATAAGCTCTTTTGGTTTATAAGAAGGTCACACTTGTACTTTAATATCAATGCATATCTGATATAACATGGATGCAGAGTGGAGCAGATCCCATATACTGCTTCTCTCTCTATTTTTTCTCTTGCTACACAAATCAAATCACTCCAACAAGAGCCACCACCGCCTATGATATGAGAACACGTGTTTGCAGATTGAGGGTGCCGCTACAGCCACCACCGATCGTGCTCCGGAGGTACAAAGCGACCCACACCTCAACGCTCGCCAAGACCCGTGTAGCGTTGGACGTGCTCTACCCGGGGTTGAGGGACAGCGGCACCACTACCGCCACCACCGTACCCACGACCCAATCTTTGGTGCAACGGTTCCTGCGCAAACTTCTGGGCGAATTGCATTTGAAAGAACAAGTCGAACCTGCGATACTCACCGACACCTTGCGACAACAGTTTCCTGAAGCGGAAGTGGCGTACAAGGCCGCAGTAGACAAGATAATCGGCACCGACGACACCAACCCCCAACATGTGGCACGCTCGCGCGTGTTCTTTGACGAGTTTGACTGCCAGTTCCCCCTCTTTGACTACCGCAAGTTCTTTGACGAGACCATGGTGTACATCGAGCAAGATGGCGAGTTGGACTCCGAGTTCCACCAGTTTGTGGTAGTGGACAAGTTACAGCGCAAGATCAGCCTCAACCCCATGTACCTCTGCGGCGACCACAGCAAGGTAGGACCTTTGTACGAAAAGTATTTCCGCGGGGAGCATGCCGACACAGAGAGAATAGTTGCGACCTTGCAGCGGCTTGGTAGCCTCGGGCACGCATCATGGGAGTACCATGCCGCCGCACACTTGCAAAGATCCGTGGACATTGGCGGCGACAACGCTGACAAGCTCGTCAAGGCGCTCGGGTTGCCCAAGTTCTTGCGTGGCACCGAATTTGCCGTGATGAACTTGTCTGGCCGTGCCAATGCATTGTACCAGTACTTGGGGCTCGTAACATTGGTCAACGGGGAATTGTCCAAGCGGAGTGTGGAAAGCATGGCGCTCTTTGTCGATTCGTTGCAGGAAGCAAATAAACCTGCACCAGAAGAGAAAGTGGAGATGAAATTGTTGGATGGTATCGCCGTTGATGAAGGTGCTGGCCACGTTTGCACAAAAATAACGGCGTTGACATTGAGATACCTCACCCAAGATCAGCATAAAACGCACGTGGCATTGGATAATGTCTCGAAAGAGAAGATCGGATACTTGTTGATGACCGACCATGCACGCGGTATTGGCCTTTTGCGCCACGCGTTGGGGGTGCAGCCGTTGCTCGATTTTCACACCAAGGTGCTTGTCACTACCGCTGCCAGCGACCTTCTCATACCCCTTCCCATTATTGGCAGTCCTTCCCCAGAAAACAATTTCTTTGAGATCCCTCCCCTCAGGCTCAACCACAACGTGCTCAACCGTATTTTGCTGACAAACCATAGTCTCTTTAAAGGCAGGAGCACCAGGCTGAGCCTCAAGCCACTTGGTGATACTCTACGCCAGGTGCAAATGTCAGGGGAGGCAGCGTACAAGTACTATCTCCGCCTCGCATTCTTGAAGCATAACGGCAACAACACGCACTTTGACACGGAACAAGAGCGTGTGCTTGTGAACGTGCTTGGAAGCAGCCCGTTCAAGACTTACGTCGTGGACCACATGCGCTTTTTCCAGAACCAGCTGCAGCTGCTTCTCAAAGCGTATGCGCGCGTGCGGTTTGACCGGTACCTCGTAGCCAACCAGTTTGACCAGATGTTTGCGTGCATGTCTGATACCCAGAAGATGACATGGTGCGACTCTGTGGTGGAACGATTAATTAGGGTTTTAAGTCAGTTGGATGTTAATGCTGTGGAGTTGTTTCCCAAGGTGCTCTGGAACGGACTTGGCGCGCGGCCTCTGGAGTTTGAGAAACTTCTTGCACCAGCCGAAGCAGATATACCGGGCACGTCGTCTGCGTTACTACAGTCGGAACTTCGTGACAGCTTGGCGACGATTGATATTTCTGCCATCGTGCCGGCATATAAACCGCTCATGAAGCAATTGGCAATGGCGTACATCCGGCTTGCATGCAGCAGGCATCTCATCAACGCCGACCTTGGCGTATTCATTTCTACTCACCAGAGCTTGGAGGAACTTGTGCTGGAAAAGTACAGCGAGGACGATTTGGTGAGGATGGGGATGTTTTTGGTGCAGGGGGCCCAGAATGATGCGCTTGGCGAGGCCGTGATTGCCAAGCTCGTTCAGAATAGAAGTGCATGGAAGCAAAAAATGCCCACTGGCAAGAGCATCTCCAGTGAGTTATTCAAGCTTAACCCGGTGGCTACAGAAGCGCGGGTGTGGCAGTTTACCGGTGTCGACTTGTGTTTCCCCGCGGTGCTGCTTGATGCCATTCTGCACCCGCAACTTCTCATCTGCTACTTTGTGTCGTTGAAGACGATGAAGACAGTGGCCAGGATGCGGAGCCCCACGCTCGCCGATTCGATTGCGCGCCACGCTCAGCTTGGCCGCGACTACTATGAGCTCACGCTTCTCCAGCATTTGGCTGCTTTCCACGCTGACGAGGCCACCACGCGCGCTGTGTGCCACTTGTTTAGAGACAAGAAGTTCAAGCGGTTAGTGAATGAGCAGAGCGGGGTGTCGTCGCCGTTCAAGAGCCACAAAGACACGGGCTTTTACCACCATATCCTTGCGAAGCGGTGCACTAACGAGTACCTCGCCTTAATCACACACAACATGGTGTTTCACCAGTACTGCGCTGTGTTGTACCACCACGACAAGACGTTGTTGTCACGCTGGGTGGAGCGAGTGGTGGCGCCGATAGTGGCGGAGGTGGGCGATGCACCCACGGAGGGGCACATACAGGCGGTGTGCAACAGATTTGTCCGCGATGTGGACCTGTACCAGTATAGCCACTGGAAGTAATGGAATATCCTGCTCTCTTGTATATATGTGTGTCATTTTTTACCTCAATCGGGTTGTGAAATCCGGAGCAGCAGAAGTCACGTGAACGGACTGAAGAACAATCACACCCATTCCCCCCTTTTTGCGCACTGTTCTGATAAGAGATAAGCAGAGGAGGAGAGGAAGAGGAACAGTGCCACAGAATGTTGCACCGCAATTGAGTCGTGTTACCTTTTTACTCGATTTGAGCATCTGATCCGTTGTGGATGTATAAACCGAACTTCGGCCTCCATGGTTGCCGATCTGGGGGAGGAGAACTGCCGCTTATATAATAAGGATCGACCTGCTTTCCCTCTCTGCCCCCATCGCAAAAGAACTACCTACTGCACAATGATTGAAGCTAGCTTTGTGGTCTTGGTTATCGGAGTGTCGCTATTGTTGTCGCATAAACGCATTGCCCTCTTTCTTAGACTTCAAAAGGTTGGTGCAACACCAAATGGAACCACGCCAAATGGAACCACGCCAAATGGAACCACACCCAATGGTGCCATCAAGAAAGGGTACGGTTTGGAGTCGGACGAGCCCTTGCCTAAGCCCACGCCTTTGATGATAACCCCCGAGGAGGTGCACAACTACGACGACAGACCGTGGCGGCCCTTTAGATGGCCCTACCACCAGACCATGAGCATCTTCAAGTTGGACGTCAACCACTGGTTGGATATGGACAAGTACTATGTGCACTACATCGAGGAGAAGAAACGCATCCGCATGAAGTACGGCAAGGAGAACTTTGATTGGTTGCCCGAGTCAAGTGACGCGTGCTTGGAGTTGATGGAGACGGTGGTTGACCACATGATCGAGCGGTACCCGCTCTTGTTTACGGTGTTGCGCAACGGCGGGTGGACGCAGAAGCCGAGCAGTGGCGGCAAGGTCATCAAGAACGAAGTCACCAACGAGATCTTAGACATGTCGTGGCCGTTGAAGGACCACCCGTTAGTGTACGTGTCCAAGTTGGCCAAGGAGGATTTTTATGTGGTGTTGAAGAACCCCACGGACGGGATGCACTACCTCGTGGCAGCGGCCGTGCCCTTCCCGGGTGGCTCCTTTGGTATTGACCACAAGATCGGCAAACACTTGGACGTGATCCATCAGAACGTGCCATACTACAAGGAGAAGCTCAAAAAATCGATGGAGCGGTGGTTTTCGAAGATGAAGCCAAGCGATCCCGTGGAACGAGCGAGCTGGTACATCACCTGGGACACCAAGTTGAAGATCAACAACGTGTACCAGGTGCCTGAATTCAAACCCGATCTCGAGGCTGATATGAAGTCGACGGATCCGCGTGGGTTCCACGTGCGCGTAGAGCGGCAGACGTTGCGGCGGTTGCCGCGGTCACAAGCCATCATTTTCACCAACCACCCCATTTTCTACTCGATCGAGGAGATGAAGGACGAGCCTATGGTCCCGTCGTTGTTGAAAAAGATCATCTACGAGGGCCCGCAGGATATTCTCAAGTACAAGAACTTTGGCATGGTGCGCGACCACATTGCGCAGTACTTGGACGCGTTGATCAGGCGACAGTTGGATTTGGGGATCATCGCCGAGGACACGCCGTTAAAGACACAGCCGGCGTACCCGTTTGCGCACTGGGTCAAGACCGACTTTGACCACGTCAACGGATGGACCAACCCCAGCAAGGACTACCACAAGGACCACATGAAAACCGCCGGTTTTGACAAGGAGAAGCTCGCGGGGAATGAGTAGGCCCACCCAGAGGAGATTTTAGCTTTGTGTTGAAGTAGCGTTAATATATACATTATACTGCAGTTGCGAGCCCCGGCGCACCCCCCCTCCTTAGGGTTACAGCCTTGGGACAATAGGGGGGAAGGAGGAACAGAAAAAGAGGAGTCAAGGGGCGTATATCTCTTTGTGTCAGAGTGTTCTTTTGTTTGTTCACGCGATTCTGCCCCTTTTCACACTTCCTCACCTCTGTCTGCCTGCCTCTGTTTCTCCCTTTGCTCTGGCCCTCTTTTCTCCCCTGCCCTTCAGAATCTCAGGGGAGTTTGATCAAGAGAACAAACAAGAATACGTCAGGAAAATTAAGCTCTCAACGAGGCACACCAGAGTTGCAAGGGAACGCTAGATTACTTGACACCAGCTCCACCCTCCCAGCGTGAACACACATATAGACCATATTGGAAAAAGCCATCACACGATAGCACAACATAGCACAACATAGTACAACATAGCACAGCATAGCACAGCACAGCCTCCTTCCTTCGCCCTTCGCCCTCACAGCAATGCCAAGCACTTCCTTATTTGCCAACGCCATTCCGCCATTTTCTGTGAAAACCACGGTGTCTTGTCTACTATGGTACACTGTGTCCTCTATAACCTCGCAGCTCACCAAGTTGATCTTGACGCGGTTCCCGTACCCGCTTTTCCTCTCACAGTGCCAGTTCTTGATTGGCGCCTCTTTGGCATTTGCGTTCATTTCGGCCACGCGCCAGTTCCCGGCTCTTGCGGCCCAGTTCCCCGCGGGGTACGTCCCGCACGACGCCTCCAAGCCGGTGTTTTCCATTGCCATGTTGCTCAAGATCTTCCCGCTCGGGTTGTTTCAGTTTGTGGGCAAGTACTTGTCGTTGAGCGCCACCTCATTGATCCCGTTGCCCACGGTGTCGAGCATCAAGGCGTTGTCGCCGTTGCTCATCGTGTTGGGGTACCGCATCGTGTACCGCGTGGTGTTTCCCTTTATCACCTACTTGTCGTTGGCGCCGTTGCTTGCGGGTGTGGTGTTGATCATCACCTCGGACTCGTTGCAGAACTTGAAACCGAGCAGCAAGAACAGTAGTACCGTCCCCAACGCCAGCGCCACCAGTGGGACTGCCCCCGGCTTCTTGACCAACGAGCACAACGAGTTGAACCACAACCAGATCAAGGGGTTGGTCTTGTGCTACCTCAGCACCATTGTGTTTGCAGCGCAGAACATCTACGGCAAGCAGTTGATGACGTGGAACAGCAACGACCATATTGCGCATGACCCAGCGTCGTTGGTGTTGAACACCGAGATGTCGCGTCCGGGCACTCCCTTGGGCCATGGGTTTCCATCAAAAGCAAATGGCGAGGCGCAACAGTCGCGCGCCGACTACTTTGGCGGCAGTGGCGTGGCTCTGATCTACGTGACCCAGCGGTCGAACTTGATGAGACTCCCCTACTCGGCCTCGGACTTGACGCTCAATGAAAAGAAGGAGAGTCACTTGCTGGACCCCAATGCTCGGTACAGGAACATCGTAGAGCAGAGCAACACCAGCGTCAAGAACCCTTTTGCAGCGCTTGTAAACAGGTTTGAGTTGGACAAGGTTGCCAAGCCCGACAAGTTGACGTTGATTCTCTACTGCTCCTTGATCGGGTCGTGTTTCTCGCTCGGAGGGTTTTCCATGAATGAGTTGCCGCGGATGTACGGCCAATTTCGCCACGACGCGCCCGAGGCGGCGGCGGCAGTAGTGGCGGCGGCAGCAGCGGCAGACGATACTATAGACACGTTGCCAGAGTTTTTAACGGTTATGTCGCTCATCGCGTTGGACTCGTTGTCGCACTTTGTGCAGACGTTGCTCGCGTTCCACTTGCTCGGGCTGATCCCCACGTTGTCGTACTCGATCGCGTCGATGATGAAGCGGATTGTGATTATCACTGTGTCGATCGTCACCGCCATCGGCACCACCGCCACCCACGACCCGAACAAGTGGTTTGGACGCATCACCACCGAGCAGTTTGCGGGTCTCGTCTTGATCGGAGTGGGGCTATACTGCTATGACCGCTGGGGCAGCCGCAGTTTAAAGCCCGGAAGATCTTGATAAGTGGAGCTGAAGAAGTAGAGCCTAATAAGTAGATCTTAATAAGTAAAAAAAATAAAACAGACCAGCTCTTGCTGGTATTCTGTGTGGAGGTGCTATATCACTGAATGACATGAGGTGGGGATAGAACCCCTCACCTTAAACCACTAGTGTAAAGTTATTACTTCCATTTGCCTGTGTCCAGGCTCGCTCTGGTATGTGTTGTAGAGAGCAGCAGTGGTGGTAAGGTATCCAGCAACTGCCCTACAATAATACACATACGGAGGTACAATGGAGAAGAAGGAAAAGAGAAGGGGAAAAATCGGTAAAAAAAATTTTCTCGCTGGAAACAGCTTTGTACGGGGAGAGGAGAAAATGGTGGAAGGAAAGGGAGGCGAGAACAAAAGAGTGTGTCTGCTTCTGTCTGTGCCCGAAAAGAGAGACAGCCATAGACCAAGTTTGTTGCGGTTCTGCTTCACAATGAAAGAACCCACCATCATACTTGCCATCGTCGCATGGCTCTACGTGTCGTTGGCAGCTGCCACTGGCTTTGAGGCGTGCATTGAGGGCGTTCCCGCGCAAAACAAGGAGTTGTCCGCTATCAAGCATGCACGTGTGCCCAACGGCAATAACTACCCCGGCCGCATCAGGGTCGAGCTTTACAGCTTAAACCACACGAGCTTCGGCAGTGCTGGGGCGCTTGTGGATAAAGACTACAGGTTCAGCTATGATGACTTGGACGAGGGCCACTACGAATTGGTGGTGAGCTCGTACGACTTTCAGTTGGCAAACAGCCGGTATCGGGTCATCGTGGGTGGGGGCGAGGGCGAGGGCGAGGGCGAGGGCGAGGGTGCCGCATACAGTAACACTGCCACAAAAACTGTTACTGCATGCCAGGACCCGTTGGGTGGCGAGTTCTACAACGCCACCTCCTGCGTCGACGTCAGCCGGCGCCCCTTAGTATTGCTGTTCACCAGATTCCGGCAATACTACGAGCGTGCCGGCGGATCTCTCAGCGACATGATACTCCAAAGTCCGTTTGGGTTTATCTTACGCAACCGCACCTACACCATCATCTTCACCATCTGCATTGGCATCATGATTGCCCCCTACGCCTTGCAGGTGATCAATCCCGAGTACGCCAAGGAGCTCAATGAGATCCAAGCTAAGCGCGTGTCGCAACACTTGGAAAAGGCGCACCAGCAACCACAGCGGCAGCCCCAAGAGGAAGGGGTTCATGTGAGCGGTTCTGCCAAGCGGATAGAGGGGAGTGTTAAGAAAAGAAGGTAGTCGGTGTCATGGGAGGATATATACACATAAAAAGGAAGGAGGAAAAGAAGTAAAAAGCGAATGCGAAAGTCTGTACACATGCAATGCCGCGCTCCCACACTATATCTTCACATTGATTCTAAACTTGACGAGACAGTACCGGCTCATGATCCAGCAGATGGTGCCTCCTACGGCAAACACGCAGCAGAACACGGCAAACATATCGTACTGGTGCCGTGTGCCGTGGCCGATGATGGCGGCACTCACAGGGATGCCAAAGAGATTGCCCAAGCTGACAAAGAAGTAAAGCAAGCCGTACCGCTGCCCAAACCTATTGGTGGGGATAATGGCCCCAAGACACACGGGAGTCAAGCTGAAGATGGAGCTGCTGAAAAAGCCGCACACAGCGGCAAACGCATAAAGCACGTCGATATGATGGCCAAAAGGCAACCACAAAAGGTACATAGACAAGATATAACCCGCGAGCATGATGACCATGGTGTTGAAGTGGCCGATCTTGTCAGAAAAGTAGCCCGGGATGATGCGTCCCAATATCCCTGTGGCGTTGAACAAGGTGAGCAAGTAGTACGAGCTCGACTCCGACACGCCCTGGGCGATGGCGTACGTACCAATGTATGTCATCAACGACAACAAGCTCAATTCGGTGCCAAAGGTACCCGCGATGCAGAACGAGTACTTGGGGTCCTTCAAGCTGGCAAAGTCAAACAGGTCACGCACCTCGTTAATGGTTCTCCTAAGATTATCCATACCACCGCTACCACCAGCTTCTGGGCCATAATAACCACCATCAGCATCAGCACCGACAGTCGTGCCATCCCCACTGTGGTCATTTATACCCCCCTCCATTCTGAGAGTGATTCGCTCACGGCAGAGACATATCGACACAAACATGCATCCCAAGCAAAAGAACCCCAAGATCCGGATGGCCCAGGGGTACCCCACACGCAGGTACATTGCCTTAAGCATTGCTGGCACAATCATGCCGCCGATAGAACCGCCCATGGTGGCGAGCCCCACGACGCGGCCACGCTTCACGTTGAACCAGTGCGAGAGGACCCCGATCAAGGGCGTGATATTCAAGGAACAGCCCACGCCGACGCAGATACTTAATGCAAAGATAAATTGGGGCACAGTGGTGCAGTTGGCTACCGCCATGAACCCACCAAACACCATGGCAGTTCCCGCTAGCATGGGGATGAGCGCGCCCCTGACGTCAAAAAAGGGCCCCACCACCATGCAGTTGGCAAACGAAACCGCCAAAAAAATGGAAAAGATCCACGACACCGTCGACGTCTTGACTTGCGCGAGCTGGTGACTGGCGACGTACGTCTGGATGGCGCCCACAGAGTTGAGAGTGCCGAAGTTGGCTACCAACCCCACAAACGACCCCAAAACAACACTGTACGCCCTCGTACCGCCATCGGGGTAGTCCTGGTCAGGAAATACCACACCCTGCTGCTCGTGTATCAGCCGTTGTTCCAGCTGCTGTTCCAGATGCAGCTCCACCAGGTACTCCTGCATATCCGGCGAAGACCGGCGGCTCGTGTATGTTCCCACTGCGACAATTGCCGGCTTCAAGGGCACCAACTCAATACCTCGCTGAACACAAGTGGAAGCCATGGCTGTAGCCGCAAGAAGATAACAATTGCAAGAAAAGGGAGAAGAAAGAGAAAAGGGGAGGAGAAGGAGAAAAGGGAGAGCTACTTGGAAAAAAGGTCGCACTACATACTTGCAATTGTAGAGATGGATTATTAAGCGGCTCCAGCGATCCGCTTTGCAAATACAAACGCCACAAGCGCGCAATTTATATTTTGCCTGCCCCGCTTTGTTACTAAGCGCATACTTCCCGATCTGTACAAGGTGCTGCGCACAAAGCCGTACTTCCAAGGCGGTCTTGCTCTCTGCCTTCTTAACTCTTACCTCCTATATTCCACCTCTCTGCCCTTCCCTATATAGTGTACACGCGGCCGCTAGAGTCGCCCATCACCATGACCAACTTGCCTCTCACGAGCTTGTCGTCCTTGTCCACCTCCAAGCACTTGCGCAACACCACGGCAGTGATATCACCAGACACCAGATCAGCATTAACGGTGGCCACTGCCTTCAAGCACCACCCGTTGTCGCTCACCACGAGCTCGTAGGTGCTTGCCATCTTGCCGTTTGCCACTACCAAAAGCTCGGTCGACCAGTAGACGTGGTTGTTCACGCTCGTGGCGGTAGACGAGTCGACAGTGGGCGTGTTTGTCGAGCCAAACGCCATAGCAGAAACGGAGGTACCTGCAAGGGTAGTGCTCAAAAGGGGCTCGCCGTTGATGGTGAACAAACGGAGATGCACTCTGTATCCACCGTCGCCAGTACCAGCTGCAGAAGTACCACCACCACCCTGGGCTATAGCAATATTGCCCGTGTCATTGGATATCGCCAAGCAGGACTTTTCCGAGTACCCACCCACGGGATCGATCCTCCGCACAAACTTGTACCGCGTGAGGTCCCACACAAAGACCACACCGTCGGAATCCACGCTGACACCAAACCGAAAGCTCTTGCTGTACACCATCTGGGTGATTGCAGACAAGTGCCCACGCATGACCCCCTGGTGCTGCACGCTCACGGTCGGGTTCACTGCGCACTTCCATGCGTAAATGACACCGTCGCTCGACCCGGTTAAGAACGCCTTGTGTCCAAGCAGGAGCACGGCGGTGATGTTGGCCGAGTGAATGTTGTAGAACGGGGTATCATTGATGATCAACGACCCACACTGATGGTCGACCTGGTCAGACTTCACGGCCTTGCGTATGAGCAAGCCGTCCTCATTCGACACGCACGCGGGCCGCCCAACCCACCTTTTGCCGTTCTTGGAGCTGTACACGAGCTCGAGCTTGGCGATAGGTCGCAGCAACTTCGACTCAAACACAAGCTGTGGTTGTGACGCAAGCCCCACCTGCAACGTATTGTCATCGAGTTGCAAGTAATTATTGGGCAAGTTGTACACGACCTTTTGCGGGTGCGCCTTGGTGAACAACTGGCTCGGAGTCTGGCCAAAGTTGTTGATCTGCCCAATCACCGCGCGCTTCTCCATCTCGTCATTTATTTTGTCCAAGTTAATGGCACCGTTGTACGACAAGTGGTGGAACACGTTCAACGCGTTCTTGGCCTCTACCCCACTCTGCTTGTACCCAAACACCAAATCTATCCACTGGTGCAAGTGCTCTGACACGTACGGGCTTTCCAACGCCTCGCGGTTCTTGGCGATAAAGATCTTGGGGTCACCCTTAGCCCACGGCGGAAGCTCCACGTTGTTGGGCGACTGGCCGTCTTGGAGCCGGCCAAACTCAAAGTTGTTCATGTTGATCAAGAACTCAGGCATGCAATAAAACTCGGGCGTGAGCTCACGCACATCTGTGGTGTTTTCACGCGACGCTGACAGCCATGCCTTGTGCACCGAATTGAACAATCGGTCCGCATGGTCAAACCTACCACCCTGCAATAACAAGTACGACTGCACGTGCGGCTTGAGGCGGATCAAGAACGAAGTCACAATCATGGCCGACGAGTAGTGTGTCCCGTAGTGGAATGGTGGTGCTTCGCTGTCGTGAAAGCTCTCCAACGCCTCGTACCGCTCGCGGAACTCCTGGGCTCGGCCTGCCGTCTGCGCCCCCATTGGCTTTGACAAGTCGCGGAACGTGTTGGGGTTTCCCAAGTCGAGAGCGTCGCTCGTGTAGTCAGCAATGACCCATGGAAAGACGGGATACTGTGTCAAGTCGTTGTATGTGCGTCCGGCAACCGTATTGATGAGCATCAAGTAGTAAAAGTTGGACATCTCGCCCATGCGCCACTTTTCGGTTGCCGCCAGAAAGGTGTTGCTCTTGTTTGGCAGCATGAACGCCAACGCTAGCTTGGATGCAAACGACGCATCGGCTCCAAAAGACCCGGCGCTGTGCAATGCCACTATCAAGTCGTGGTCCACAGATTTCCCTGACGCCAAAGGCTGCAACTTGGCAAAGATCT
This sequence comes from Zhuliangozyma boniae, assembly GCA_002094185.1. Lineage (NCBI taxonomy): Eukaryota > Fungi > Ascomycota > Pichiomycetes > Serinales > Debaryomycetaceae > Zhuliangozyma > Zhuliangozyma boniae. Next base: position 38,023 of record MXQC01000014.1, read on the forward strand.
GGTCTCTTTCTTGCTGCGACATGCACGTGATCAACACGCTGGCCCCATCGCTAAAGAACATCTCAATTCCAATGGCGCGGAGCAAAAACTGCCGCTTGGAGACACAGCTCAACTTGTCCAAGCCCCAGCTCTTATTGTGGTGCAGCGTTGCCTCGGCGCGCAAGAGTGCGCTCGACTGCGAGTTTACCAACTGCAGGATGGGGTCGCGGCACTTTACAGGAGCATCGGCAACATCGATCACTTTCCCATCCTGGCTGTGGAAATAGTTCTCAAACAAGTAGAGGTGGTTGGTGGCGAGAATCATCAAGCTCTCTGTGGGCACCAATCCGTTGATCTGGCTCACATTCCAAAGCGCCACAATCTCGTCACCCACAAAGAGCCCGCGACTGACCTTTCTGTTCTTGTCCTCGGTGATGTGCCGCTTCTCCGATTCGTCGGCATACTCCATGGGCGTCGCCTTGACAAACTCAAAGCTATCAGCCTCAATGCTGGAAAGGCTGAGTGCGTCCACGGCAAAGGCAAAGCCGTCCTCACGAGACTCTTCCTCTACGCTGGTGGTGGTGTCCGTCTTCTTCAAGGGAACGTCAATGTTGTAGGAAAGCTTTTCTGAGTCAGGGAGCCCGTCCTCAACAATGAGCCGCTTGCGCATGCGGTCAGCATTCTCGATATAGTCCAACACGTAGTTTTCGGGACTGTGCTCGTCAAATATCCGCGCAAGGTCGGTTTTGACTCCGTTGTACACGGAAATGCAGTATTGGATGCTCTCGTGCTGGTCTTGCACGGCACGATTGTACTTTAGCAACTCGTTGTTCATGGTTTGCGTCTTAACCTGTGCGCAGTCCTTCTCGAAGCTCTTGACGTAGATGTTCTCGGCCTGGCCCAACTTGCCACCGTTGTGCAAGGTGACCCGGACGATATCGGTAACTCGCAAGCGGTTGCTGACCAGGGCGTTCTTCTCCGCTAATGCACCAAAATCCTTGACAATCGGGCGCACGAGAGGAGGAAACTTTTGCAATTGAGACAACGTATCCCTGTCGTTCTTACTCAGGAGGTTTTGGAAAAGCTCGTCGAGAAGGGAGTTGTCGTACCCAATCTTGTCTTTAAGTACTGTTAAATCATCCTTCCGCATCAATGACGCTGTTCTCAAAAAGCTGAATGTAAACTCGAGTAGCAGCGGAAACAGGGCGTCTGCCTCTGGTCCCGAGTGCTCCTTGTCCACCAAGTTTCCGAGCAACACCCGGGTTGCCACGGCCAAACGATCATTGTTCAACACTTCATGGTCAAACACCGCAATTGGATGATATAGTAAGCCTTTAAGCATGCCATTGAGGGAGGTTGCACTATTGCTGTACCCCCTGGAAGTGGCGCGCAAGAGTTCCTTCACAATAGTGCTTCCCAACACCTCCTTCAAGCTGGTGCCGCCACCGTTCCCAGACTCAACTACGGCGATGGCACAGGAAACAAAAGCATCCATGTCGCTTGGCGCTACATGATAGTTTTGTTTGAGGAGCCCCTCGTCGTAGTACACCAACATCCGCACCACGTTCTTGTAAAACTGCTTCTCCTTAAACACAAACTGGGACGCCGCTACAAACTCGTTCACATGCCGTAACACGCGTGGAAACACGAGGTCGAGCAACAACTTCTTGGTAAAACCGTCCAAGTGTGGGAAACTGTCCATGAACTTGTCACTGGTCAAGTTACTGATGTAAAACTGTGCGAGCACATCTACCAACAAATCGTAGCTGTTGCGCATGCTCTTGCGCACACTGGAGTCCTCCCACAGAAGCGCAAGCGTCAAATAGCCCAAGAGCTCAACAATGCTGTCAAGAAAGTCTTTGCTGAGATAGAAGTTTTGCAACAGGGTCACCTTGTTGTATCCAATTTTCATTGATTGCGTGTACTGGTTGATAAAGTTGACGACCTTGAACGCAAGCGTGGTATCCGCTGCTTGGGCATTACTTCCTTCACCAACACCACCACCTCTCACAGGGGATGCCGGGTTGCTGCTCATGAGTTTACCCGACTGGCGGCTCAACGTATACATCGAGTTCAACACCACGTTATTCAAGAGCAAGAGAAACTGCGGCATCACGAGCTTGTGGATGTCGTTGTTCGTCACCACCTCTTCCAATGTCTGACTGCTTCCCCCGTGCACACTGGTGGCCTCAGTATCCACGCCAAACGCAGCGAGATAGATGGAGCACAACACAGTGTTGCTGTGCCACCACTGCTTGACAAACAGTGTCAACACGTCCAACCCGAGGCCCAGCTTAAAGAACTTTTTGATGATTTCCAGGCCGAGGATCTTGAGAAGCTTGGTCAAGATGCGCACTCCGCATTTAACCACCACCTCGTTCCCTGTGAACTGGAATAAAAGTAACACCCAATGCACAGTGATGGACCGGGAGAACTTCTTCAACGTCTTGACGGAAGTGTTCTGGTCGCACAATGTATCTGTAAGCGCTTGTAAGGCGATAATACCGCACTTGGTGGACGAGTCAACGTTATACAAGGCGTAGATAATATAGCTCGAGACCGCCACAATAGCGTCGCCCGTGGCGTCTAGCCGCAATATGGACAGAAAGATCACCGGAAGCTGTTCCTGCAAGGTGGTGCTCAACTCGTTATCACGGAGCGGCACCAGCTTCAAGAACTGAATCAAGCGCTTGAGCAACTTCATTTTCTGCAACTCGCCGTAGTTGTGCACGCAGTGCCGCGAGGTCTGGAGTAACATCTGGATCTGGAACATCAAGTAATCAAACGAGGCGGTGCCGTAGAACAAATCAAAGTCGAGAACAAGCAGGCGGTACACGTTGGGGTCCACAATGGCTGACTCGTACGGGTCGACAAAGTCGTGACCTGAATGCATAAGCAAAATGCTAAGCACGCTGCAGGTGGCACCAGTGACTTTAGGAGTACTTGTGATGGGAAGCGGGTTAACGGTAGCAAAGGGGCTGATACTATCGATAGTGCTTGAAGTCTCCCCGTCGCTGCCCAACTTGGTATCAAACCCGGGGCATAACTCAAATACCATCGCCGGGTTGACCTGCTTGTACTTACCGAGAATCACCGCGAGCACGCTGTACCCGTTGTTGTTTTCAAATTCCTTGCTTGCACGCCAATCGTTGGACACCAACGTGAGCAAGAGCGAGAGCGCGCTATGGAAGGTGGTGTCCCGTACCTCTCTTTCGCCAATGCTGAGCGAGTTTTCTAGCACCTGGAGCAATAACGACGGCCCGCAGAGGACATGAAAGTCTTCGTACAAGGACCTGCAGTTACAGAACCGGATCGGCAACGGCAACGCCGTTTTTTGGGTCTCCCTTGCCTCATGCTGCTGCTGCGTCTCATCCTGCCCTTGTGGTACTGCCTGGTACTGTTGCTGGTGATGCTGGCGTTGGTGCTCTTGTTCTTGTAGTGCCAAGGACTGGACAAACCTATTCATGTCGAACAATACGCTTTTCTCGGGGATTGGCGAAAGGGAATCAATGATGCCGCCGCGGCTGCCTACGGGATCGCCGTTAGTGCCGTTGATAGAGACGCTGCGCTGTCGCTCAAACATGACCGCCAGCTGCTTCTGGTGCTTGTAGTGGTGATGGTGCGACAACCCGAACAACCCGCTCATGTTGTGGCCTATTCCTCCCTCGCTCTTTCGCTTCTCTTCGAGCTCGGCCTCCTTCAATACCACGTTAAAGTACCCCCTGTGGCTCAACTGGTTCAAAAGGCTGCGCAAGCTATCGCCGGAAAGCTCCTTGAAATCCCAGCTGAATCCGATCCCCAAGTTGTATAGCACGTGGAACCACTCGTCCGACGGGGTGACGCTGAGCAATGTAAAGCTGCGCACCACCAACTCATCGTGCTTTGGTGGTGCAGTGTCGGACACGTCATCGCCGATTGTCACCTTGTCCCACTTAGCAACCTGCATGTTCAGCTTCGAGCACGGTATTCTCTCGCTGCACTCGCCGTTGATGAACAACCGCATGTTGGCATCCTTATCGTACGTCAACGCAAACTGGGTCCATCCTTCATCGACATGCTGGTTAAACGGAAACTGAATCTTGGCACCGGTACTGCTGTTGCGCACCTCCACCACCACCTTGCTATAGTCCACCACCATGATTTTGAACGACGAGCTGCTCGTGTCACGCGACGAGCTCGAGCTGGATAGCGTGAACAACGTGATGGGGTCTTCGTTGGCTGGGAACTGCCGGTTGAGCTTGAGCCACGAGTAGATCGTGAACGTCTTTTCTAAGCCTTGGAAAGCAAAGTGTACCTGCCTATTGAACACCACAAGCGGGAACTGGCTCAGGTACTGGGAAAACGCGGCACCAAGGAGCACAAGGAGCGCTAGCTGTAGGAATGTGTTGTTGATTGATGTGTTGTTGATGACGGTGGCTGCGGTCACTGTAGATGCTAACGGCGCGACAAGCCGCTTAAACTGTGCAGCATCACATCCAAACTCAAGAAGGAGGACGAGCAACCGTACAAGGCTGCTCAACATGCTTGGTCGCGTAATGTCGACCAAGTCAAGCGGTCCCGCCAAGCGCTCCATCAACTTCTGCACAATATACTCGGTCAAGCCACTTTGCACAAGCTGGATTTTCAAGTTGTAGCTCGTGTCAAGGATGTGTATCAACACTTCAAGCACGACAACGCTAAACCCGTCCTCCCCCTCACTCAACAAGTCGAGCAAGGGGCCCATGTCGCACGACAGCTCTCGGAAATCGTTGTTCATCACGCCGATTACATTTTCAGCCACAGCATTGGATAAGCTGTCAAAGTCGGCGAGACTGTCAATTAGTTCGACTTCCCAGTTGAGAAGAAGCTCTTGTGCGCACTCAACGAGGGGAAACTGTGCCTGGAGGTGTTTAACCACCTCTTGCTCGTGGGCAAGCAGACTCATGAGTGAACAGTAGGGTATAAAGGGGCTATCGTGATGTGATTGATAAAGTGGTCCAAAGGCTCTGTATGTGTGTGTATGTGATTGCGTGCTTATGTGCTTGTGATTGCCTCCTGCGGGTGCTTGTCGTGGGGTGAGAGCACAATGCATTTGCGATAAAATGCAAGCCTGAAAAAAGTGAGTATATTTGTGATTACATAATCAATGCTCCCCTCAGCCACCGCCACCATCTACAGCATTATTATAACCACCACCACAACTACAACCACCACCTTGCTGGCCCTACTTTTCTAAGGCCTGGTCATCTGAGGAAAGCTCCATTGCATACACCGGTGACGAGCACACCTCTTCGCGGCCATTGCTCTTGATCTGAATCAACTTGTTGTCGTGCTTCGAGATCAACCGCTGCTTCCTAAAGTTGTTGTTGTCGGTATCGTCGTCGTCCTCCGCCTCGTAGTCGTAGTCGGCATCCTCATCAAAGTTGAACTGCACAGGGTCGGGTGTATTCTCACGCGTGTCCTCGTTGCGCCGCTTCAACACGTCAATCTTCATCGCGAGTTCCTTCTCCAAAGCCCGCTCCTTAATCAACTTATCCTCGAGCTCAGCGTACTTGGTTGTCTGCTTACCAATCGTGCCAAGCCGTTCCTTCTTTTTGGCCACCGCTTGTTTGTATTCCTTCCTCCCATGCACCAACATCTCCTTCAAGCACTCGCCACCAAGGACCCCGCTCGTCCGCTTGCGATAGAACAACAAGTACGCCGCGCTCGACACCACCTCCTCAGGGTTGTCGATGTTGGTGACGCGGCTGTCGTTGAAGTAGTACCACTTGCCGTCGCGGAAGTTGCGTACTGATGCCGTGTAGTGGCCGCCGCCCAAGCCGCCGTAGTGGTTATCGACGGCAATCAAGTCGTACACACACTCTGTCGCGTTGGGGTTGGCCACGTACTCGCGGATATCCAACCCCTCGATGGGGAAGTCAACCACCATGTCGATCTTGTCGCTAAACGCCCGCGCCGACTGGAACCGCTTGAGGTGGATGGTGAGGATATCGCCCGTGGACCAGAGCTGGATTGTCTTGGTGGCGCGCTTGTGGTCTTTACACCGGGGGCAATACCACAAGTCATGCTCGCCAAGCACCTCGGGGGTGCTAAAGGATGCGAGACAGTCATACAATGTCACTTTGGCCCGCTTCTGCCGCTCAAACCGTGCCTTGCTCTTCTCCAACTCGGGGTTGGGAAGCTGCAGCATATATTTCCACGCCTGCAACGCAGGATCGCCAAAGCACTGCTTGTATATGTCCTGGTCCCAGTCGCACAAGAGCACCGAGTCCTTGGTCACCAACGTAACGCCGTTGTTGCCGCTACCGGCTTCAGGAGAGGGCGACGGGTCAGGGTTAGTCTCCAATGGCGAGTTGACACTGGATGGTTTCGCCGAATCCCAGTACGTCGACGTCGCGGGGATAGCCAAGTTAGAGCTAGAGTCAAAGAGGCTGCCCAAATTGTGCTCGCTCTCAGTCTCCTCGTCCGAAGAGAGGATGGGGATGTGAGTCCTTGAGGGTAAGGTGGGCGCAGGAGGAATAAGGCGCGGTTGCTCGGTGATGGCGCTCGCCTCTGGAGTCGCACCCACCTCTGACATGGTGTCCACCTCTGAACTTGCCACGCCATCTCCTTCCTGTGGCACCAACACAAATCCATCATGCTCCTCGGTTTTTTCGTTTGGCATATCGGTATCGGAATCAGCAGTCAGCACACCAGCGCTTACTTCCCTCTCCTTATACCCGTAGCAGTGGTAGAACTTGTGCTTGGCCTCCGACAACAGGTCGGCCAACGGCTTAAAGTCGCTTGTCGTGGGCTTGTGCAAGGGAGCTGTGATTGCTGTTGTGGCCGCACCGCTGCTGCTATTCTGAGCCACTCCCCTCTCGGCTCCATACCCAGCTCGGGCGCCATGCCCGGTCCCGTGCAGGTGGAGACTGAATCGATTGCGGTGGTACGGTGTGCTCGCTTTGGGGCTGTAGTTGGGAATGTGCATTATCTTGAACCCGTAGTCAGCACTCAAGTAGGGGTTGGCCATGGACACATCCGAGTCGTACCCATCATCTGCAACCGTGTCGTCGAGAGCGTCGTTAATAGTGTCGCCAGTGGCACCATCGACACTACCCTCAGCCATGCCCACTAATGGAAAGTCGTTCTTCGCATAAAACTCTTTCTGCACATACCCGTCACACTCTTTCATTATCTTGCCGTACTCCTCCACCAAGTCCACCTTGGTCAATACCGAAGCTGTCTCAAGAAGCTTCTTTCTAATGGCGCCAAAGCTCTTGGCCTCCGAATCCTTCTTCAACGTGACAAACAAGGGAATGCCGAAGATAGTGGTAAGCTTATACGACGTATCAGCATCGCCCACAGCATTGTAAACGGGCACAACAATCTCCGTCTCCGGGTTGTAGGGGATAACATACACCACCACTTCATCCGAGTCACGGATAATGTCGCCAATTGGCATGTACCGATTCTTGTGGGTGTCAGCCTGATAGTCAGCATAGAACGAGTTCTGGAAGATCTCGTAGAGGAACAAGTGTGCAGAGGGCACCTGCAAGAACCGCGACAAGTAGCCCAACAAATCCTCAAAGTTGGATGTCTTGTTCAACTCCACCTCGAGCTTGACAATGCGATGCGGGTTGGGCGCACCAATGCGGGCGTTTCTGCTCACAGGGGACAAGTCGACCACCGTAAACGTGTGGTACCACTTCTTGTTCACGGGCAACGGCAATGTCAAGTCGTTGTAGGGGTCAAACGTGACCGATTTCTTGCAGCAGTCGGGACACACCAACGTCGACTGGTACAAGCCCGTGAACAAGTCAACAATGACCGAGTCGTTACGTGCCTTGTGCTGACTCCAACACGTTTCCGACAACCCAATGACGGCACGCACATCGTCCACCTCGTCATCCTTGAGCTCCGGCTTCTCGCAGTACGGCTTCTTCTGGATCCGGTTGAGGTCCTCATGCAACGCATCCAAGAGCCAGCTGAGCAACTCCTGCGAGTCCTGCTGCAAGTACCCCGAGAACATCGACGAGTAGCGGCCAATGGTCGACTTGAACTCGCGCGGCGAGATACTGGTGGCGCTCTTGGCCTGGTCAAACGCCTGCTTGAGTAAGGATCCAAACGCATTGGCCACGTCTCCGTGGTACCCCAACGGGTTGTCGAGGTTGAGCTCATGGCGGTAGAGGTTGTAAAAAAAGTAGTGGTTGATCTCGGGCACATGCAACAAGCACTGCAACGCCGAGTTCATGTAGCACGTGTTGCCCAAGTTGCTCAACCCGAGGTGGCCTCCAGCATTGCGCTTGCCATCGGTACCAGCCACGTCGTCCCCGTCTGCTTCAGCTTCAGCGTCTGCTCCTTCTTCCCTCATCGACTGCACATGCGACGCGACAAACAGGTCCACGGGAAACGCCTGGTTCTTTTCCCTGACTTCCACAGCCACATGATACGCGGCGGCATTGATGCCCTGTTCCTTCATTCGGTCCTGCAAGATGTTCTGGAACACCAAGTTCTTTTTGGCAATGTCAAACACAAACGCGTGCACAGACACCAAGAACAGGAGCTCGCGTTCAGAGTCGATGAACCAGACACGAAAATCAGTAAGCGCCTTCTTGGGCGCCTTCAACACGCGGCGCCGCACCAAGTCCATCAAGTCGAGAAACGTGTTAGTGCGTGACACCAGGATGGGGATGGGCAAGTCGGCGTTGTGGTGGTTGCTATTGCTATGGTGGTGTTGGGAGGGTACATGGTAGCTGCCATGGTGGTGGTTGCCGCTACCGAAATGGCGTCCGCTGCGCAAGTATGTGGGCATCTGCCGTTTGCCAATCTGATGGACATAGAATACAGGCGGGAACCGCTCTACTTCCTTGGCGCCGGTTTCGGGGTTCACCACAAGTGCGCGCGACACGGGGTGGCCCAACACGCTAAACCACGACGACAAGTGGACATACACTGTAGGAGGGATATTGTAGGTGCCCACGCGCTCCTGATCTTCGGGAAAGAGGTTGCCGTTTTCATCGACAATGGAGTTGAAATCAATGGGTCCAAGCAGCGTCTTTAATTCGTCGAAGGATGATGCAGGAGCGCTGAAAAAGTTGCTGAGGTATTGGCTGGGCACGAGGTACCAGCTGTCTCCCTCCTTGGGGTTACTGTTGGATAACAATTGCTTGATAAGCTCCCGCTTCTCCAGCAAATCGGTACCCCCAGGCCGATCATCATCATTATCGTCATCATAATTATCACCATCAACCTCCTCCTCCTCCTCTTCCTCCTCCTCCTCCCCCTCCTTCTCGTCCTCGGTTTCCTCTCCCTCGTCGAGTCCCGATGCTGTGGCTGTTGTCATTCCCGTTGCTGATTCTGCGGTGGTAGTATCATCCGCCTCTGAATCACGCTCCTGTTTCCGGAACGCGTGTCGTGATTGGGTGTGCGCGCCCGTATGACTCGTCATGGTGTATCAAGAGTCGACGGGAAGACGCGATGGTGTGTGTAATTAGAACTTACTTGATTTCCCCCTCTGATTTGTAATTTTTGGCAACACTAGACTGCTTTTCCCCTGCTGTTCTCCTTTTTTTCCTTCTCTCGTTGGACAGAGAGCAGGCCGGAGGAGGGCAAGGAGGAGTGAGAGGCAGAGGAATGGCAACTGGCGGCGGCCGCGGGTGGTCCAGCCACACTTGCTTTTATGTGCACCCAAGAGGAAACAGCAATATAAGAAAATGGATAACACATACATTCCTTGCTATATATGAACCGGAAAACTACCCCCGGTGGTATTTATTCTTTACCCTCTCTTCTTTTCTTCACTTTCCCACCTCCTGGCTTCTCCGTCGCGAAATGTCAATCACATCTCGCAACGTGTCCAAGGTTATCTCGCAGTCGCGGTCTCCATTCACAAGACTGACTTTGTTGAGCGTCCTGCTATTGCTCACCACCGTGACTCGGCTCAATACCGACACTTCCTCGCTCTCGCCCTCCAAGTCTGCAAGCACAACGGCCTTGCCGCCGCTCTCCACCACGCCGTAGTTGCTCGCCACCGTGCCGGCAGCAATGTTCATCTGTACTTTGTAGTAGAGCTCCCTGTTCAAGTCGATGTTGATGGGGGACGTGCTTATGCGCACCAACCCCCTGGTGCTGGACCGCCTCGATTTCACCGACACTTTGGTGGAGACAGAGTCGTTCACGTACACACGCGGGAGCCGCAATTTCGCCAACGCGTCGGTAATGGACAAGTAGCACAAGTCAAACAAAGAGGAGGTGCTGGTTGTCCTCGAGAACACCTTGATGTTGGACAACAACACAAATGAGTACGATTTCTGGTCGCGCGCCGCGGTATTGATGTACTGCCACTGCGACTCGTGCAAGTCCGGGTAGTAGACGGACTCCTTGCCCGTAGCCTCGTCCTTGACGGCAGTACCAAGGTGCTCAATCTGCAAGCTAGCAGCGGGTACCAACTTTGAGTGGAACACAGTTTCGTACAAGTCTTGCGAGAGGATCATCTCCTCATCGGTGGGGGCACCCGAGCGTCCGCGGAGGATCTCGACGCAGGGGTACACGGGTGCGTGTTCTGCAACCTTGCCGGTATAGTTCTCAACAATACTGAGGGTGATGGTGTTGATGACGGTGGTGGAGCCGCTCTTAACGATGGAGGAGGCAAACACATTGTCGTTGTTGTCCTCGAGCAAGGTGCCGTTGGCGACGTCAGTGGACTTGAACTCGGTGAAGTTACGGAGGTTGGGGCGGATACCAATGGCCAAGTGCCGCTGCAACGACACATCGGGCGCAATCCGCGCCAACACATCGGGCGAGAACGATACCTGTTTCAACTCGGCGGGTTCCGACATGTCTTTGGCTTTGATGGTTTATGGTTGACAACCGATGAGCCTGAAAAGAGAAAAAAGAAGTGTTCGTGAAACAGCATATAGCAGGTGCGAATGTGGCCACTTTCCTATTACAGAAGTCTACTGTCCTCGGATTTTTCTTCCTGGTCCGGCGGTGCTATCGCACACGCAGGAAAGGCCAGGCAAGACAAGCCTCGCACTCTGTCCTCGCCGAGGACCAGCATACGTTCGAAAGACAACGGAAGTCTACACCATCTCCACACGATGCACACCCTAGATCCACAAAGATGATCCTCTTCATGTGATAGTCGTCCCTCTCCTGTTGTGCGGTTGTCAAGCGCAAAGTGGGGTAAAGGCCCATGGACGAGAGGACTCAGAGCACAACAATTAGAACAGGATCGCAGAAACCTTAAACCGGGCAACCCACCAATGAAGTTGTTTCCTGTGACGGCGATAAGGAAGAATTAGTTTTTTGTTAGAGAGCAAGAGAAGAGAAAAAGGGAGAGGAAAAATAGCATGCCGGAAAAAACAATGCCATTTTCCAAGCGTTGGCATCATATGATTGTACAATTGATCCAACGTGGCGTGAAGGCAAAGAGAGAATATGGAAAAGAAAAAAACCGTAACCCACATAAGCATGCAATCTCACCTTCCTCCCCCCTCCCAGTTACACCGCTAAACGCCGATCACTGTTGGTGGTGAGTCAGCGTGGGGCTGCTTCATCCATTCCTCTTTGTGAAACCCACCCCACCGCGAGCACAGCCCATGAAGAGGACCTCTATGGGAAATGCTCATTTCCCACCGGTCCCCTGCCAAACCTTCGGGCCTTATCTCTTCCCTGGCACTAATTTTCGATCTTCCCCTCTGCCTCCGTGCTTACTGGTTGCCGTGCTGGCCCTAAAAAGAAGGCGCGCGCTGTTTGGTAGCGCGCGTGACAAATCTGGGACCTTTCATTGGCTGCTGATAAACCAGGAGTAGTAGAAGAAGAGAGAAGTGGAGAAGGAGAAACCGAGAACACAAAAACTAGTGCCACCTAAACTCGCCCTACTTTTTTTGAGTCTATTCTCATTTCCTTTCGTTCCTTCTCCCCGCCGCTCCGCCCTACAAATTCAGCAGCACATCCGCCCTCCCTCTTCCCCCTTCTTCTACTGCTACTCTTTTTTATCAGAAAACTTTTCCAATTTACCACCCACCTCCCCCTTGACCTTGTCTTTCTCTTTCTCGTTGCCGTTGGGACATACAGAGTCTAGGGTTAATTCAAATCGCTAGTCCCCAGTTCGCACAACAACACAATACATAGACACAGAGTCGCAAACGGACAGCGCTTTTAAAGACAGCTTTACTTTCCCGTCTTTTTTTCTTCCTGTTTCCCGTCTCCCGTTCCCCACCTAGCTTCTTACCACCAAAGACATGGCCTCTTACCTCCCACAGCAGGAGTTCAAGACAAACATCTACAGCTACGACGAGGTGCCCGAAAACAAGTCGTGGGCATCGGCGCTCCCCGTGGCCAAGGGGTTGTACAACCCCGAATTGGAGAAGGACGCCTGCGGCGTTGGCTTCACCTGCCACTTGAAAGGCGTCCCCTCGCACAAGATCGTGTCCGACGCCAAGAGCTTGCTCTGCAACATGACCCACCGCGGTGGCGAATTGAACCCCAAGGACGGCGACGGTGCTGGCTTATTGTCGTCAATCCCGCACAAGTTTCTCAAGAGAGAGTTCCAATACTACTGCAACGTGAACTTGCCCGCCGCGGGCCAGTACGGCGTGGGCAATCTCTTTTTTAAGAAGGACGACTCGGTATTTGACAAGTCCAAGAAGACTTTTGAGACCATTGCCGACTCGTTGGGTTTGCGCGTGTTGGGCTGGAGAGAGGTGCCCCACGACTCGACCATTCTCGGCCCCGCGTCATTGTCGAGAGAGCCCTATATCTTGCAGCCTGCGGTGATTCTTGCTGAGCTCGTGGGGCAGGAAGTGGCTCCCGATGTGTTCGACGCCACCTACCGCGCCAGCTTGGAAAAGAAGTTGTTTATCCTCAGAAAGCAGTCATCACACACCATTGGCTTGCACAACTGGTTCTACATCTGCTCGCTCTCGACCAAAACCATTGTTTACAAGGGCCAGTTGGCACCCAACCAGGTGTACGCGTACTACCACGACTTGGTGAACGCCGAGTACGAGGCACACTTTGCTTTGGTGCACTCTCGGTTCTCCACCAACACCTTTCCGTCGTGGGACCGTGCCCAGCCCTTGCGGTTGGCGGCACACAACGGTGAGATCAACACCTTGCGCGGCAACAAGAACTGGATGCGCGCCAAGGAGGGTGTCATGCAATCGCAGCTCTTTGGCGACGAGATGGACAAGTTGTTCCCTATCATCGAAGAGGGCGGCTCCGACTCTGCCGCGTTTGACAATGTGTTGGAGCTATTGGTGGTCAACGGCGTTGTGTCTTTGCCCGAAGCTGTGATGATGATGATCCCCGAGGCGTGGCAGAACGACGAGAACATTGACCCCAAGAAAAAGGCCTTTTACGAGTGGGCCGCGTGCTTGATGGAGCCCTGGGATGGGCCCGCGTTGTTCACCTTTGCTGATGACCGCTACTGCGGGGCCAATTTGGACCGAAACGGGTTGCGGCCCTGCCGGTACTACGTCACCGACGACGACCGCATTATCTGCGCGTCTGAAGTGGGCGTGATTGAGATTGAGCCCGAGAAGGTGTTGCAGAAGGGTCGGTTGCAGCCCGGGAAAATGTTGTTGGTCGACACCAAGGAGGGCCGCATTGTCGACGACCGCGAGTTGAAGAGCAAGGTGGCGTCCAAGTTTGACTTTAAGTCGTGGGTTTTGGCCAACATGATCAGCTTGCACGACTTGGTGGCCAAGTTGGAAAGCCGCAGCATCGACTTGTCGTCCACCCCCGTGGACAAAGAGCTCACCATCCAGGCCGACCCACGCCTCGTGGCGTCAGGCTACTCGCACGAGCAGATCTTGTTTGTGTTGGCACCCATGGCTGAGGGCAACGAAGCTTTGGGGTCTATGGGGAACGACAATGCGTTGGCGTGCGTGTCCGAGCAGCCCAAGTTGTTATACGAGTACTTTCGCCAGTTGTTTGCTCAGGTCACGAACCCGCCCATCGATCCAATTCGCGAAAAGATCGTCATGTCGTTGGAGTGCTACATCGGGCCCCAGGGCAACTTGTTGGAAATGAAGCCCGACCAGTGCAACCGGTTGTTGTTGAAGTCGCCCATCTTGTCGAACTCGGAGTTGAACGCTATCAAGAACATTCAGACGGTGTACCCCAAGTGGTCTGTAGCCACCATTGATATTACCTTTGACAAGTCCGAGGGCATCCAGGGGTATGTCACCACCATCGACCGGATCTGTCAGGCAGCGTCCAAAGCCATTGCTGATGACAATCAGATTATCGTGTTGAGCGACGTGGACACCTCGGCCACCCGCTTGCCCATCTCGGCGTTGATTGCCGTGGGCGCTGTGCACCACCATTTGGTGCGCCAGAAGCAACGGTCCAAGGTGGCGTTGATTGTCGAGACCCTGGAGGCCAAGGAGGTGCACCACGCGTGCTGCTTGGTCGGATATGGTGCCGACGGGATCAACCCCTACTTGGCGATGGAGACGTTGGTGCGCATGCGCCACCAGGGCTTGCTCAAGAATGAGGCGTTGACGGAGGAGGTGATCATTGAAAACTACAAAAAGTCAATTGATGCCGGCATCTTGAAGGTGATGTCCAAGATGGGGATTTCGACCTTGGCGTCGTACAAGGGCGCCCAGATCTTTGAGGCGCTCGGGATAGACAACTCAGTGATTGATCGGTGCTTTGCTGGAACGGCGTCGCGCATTAAGGGGGTAACTTTCGAATATATTGCCCAGGACGCGTTCACGCTCCACGAAAGGGGGTTCCCCACTAGAGACACCGTCAAGCCACAGGGTTTACCCGAGACAGGCGAGTATCACTGGCGCGACGGCGGTGACGCGCACATAAATGACCCTGCGGCCATTGCCCAGTTGCAAGACGCGGTGAAGAACAAGAACGAGCGCGCGTACGAGGCGTACGTCAAGAAGGAGACGGAGGCGGTGCGCAACTGCACCTTGCGTGGTCTCTTGGACTTTGACTACGAGTCTGGCGCGGCTGTACCCATTGACCAAGTGGAGCCCTGGACTGAGATTGTGCGCCGCTTTTTCACCGGCGCCATGTCATATGGGTCCATTTCCATGGAGGCACACTCGACGTTGGCCGTGGCCATGAATCGGTTGGGCGGCAAGTCCAACACCGGTGAGGGTGGCGAGGACTCGGCGCGGTCGCAGGTGCACGAGAATGGTGACAGCATGCGGTCGGCCATCAAGCAGATTGCCTCGGGCCGGTTTGGTGTCACCTCGTACTACTTGGCCGATGCCGATGAGTTGCAGATTAAGATGGCGCAGGGTGCCAAGCCCGGTGAAGGTGGTGAATTACCTGGGCACAAGGTGTCGGCCGAGATTGGCAAGACGAGACACTCGACCCCCGGTGTGGGCTTGATCTCGCCCCCACCGCACCACGACATTTATTCTATCGAGGACTTGAAGCAATTGTTGTACGACTTGAAGTGCGCCAACCCGCGCGCGCGCACGTCGGTGAAGTTGGTTTCCGAAGTCGGTGTGGGCATTGTGGCTGCCGGCGTGGCCAAGGCCGGATCCGAAAACATTTTGATATCCGGTGGCGATGGCGGTACTGGTGCCGCCAAGTTGACATCGATCAAGTACGCTGGGTTGCCGTGGGAGTTGGGCTTGGCCGAGTCGCACCAGACGTTGGTATTGAACGACTTGCGTGGGCGCGTGATCTTGCAGACCGACGGCCAATTGCGCACGGGCCGCGACATTGCCATTGCCTGCCTCTTGGGCGCTGAGGAGTGGGGGTTTGCCACCACGCCCTTGATCGCCATGGGGTGCATCTACATGCGCAAGTGCCACACCGGTGCCTGTCCCGTGGGCATTGCCACCCAAGACCCCGAGTTGCGACGCAAGTTTGAGGGCACGCCGGAGCACGTTATCAACTTTTTCTACTACTTGGCCAACGAATTGCGCCAGATTATGGCTCAACTCGGGTTCAGGACCATTAACGAGATGGTGGGCAAGACCGAAAAGTTGAAAGTTCGCGAGGACTTGCGCAACACCAAGAATGCCAACATTGACTTGTCGCCCATCTTGACTCCCGCGCACACCATCCGCCCCGGCGTAGCTACGCACTGCGTACGCAAGCAGGACCACCGGTTGCACGTGCGCATCGACAACAAGTTGATTGACGAGTCGGAGATGACGTTGGCCAAGGGCTTACCCGTGACCATTGACTGCGATGTGGTCAACACCGACCGGTCCTTAGGCACGACGTTGTCGTACCGGGTATCCAAGCTCTTTGGTGAGCAGGGGTTGCCCCACGACACCATCCATGTGAATGTCACTGGATCTGCAGGTCAGTCGTTTGGCGCCTTTTTGGCGTCGGGGATCACCTTGGAGTTGGAGGGTGACGCCAACGACTATATCGGCAAGGGTTTGTCGGGAGGGCGTATCATTGTGTATCCGCCCAAGGAGTCGCGGTTCAAGGCTGAGGATCAAATCATTGCCGGTAACACTGCGTTCTTTGGTGCTACTTCGGGCACAGCGTTTATCCGCGGTGTTGCAGCCGAGAGATTTGCGGTGAGAAACTCGGGTGCCATCATTGTCACTGAGGGCACGGGCGACCACGGGTGCGAGTACATGTCGGGTGGGCGCGTGGTGGTGTTGGGTAGCACTGGCCGCAACTTTGCCTCGGGCATGTGCGGCGGTATTGCGTACGTGTTAGACATGGCGCAGGACTTTGTAGAAAAGGTCAACCGTGCTCAGGTGGAGTTGTCGCAGGTGACGGAGACGCAGGAGATTGCGTTCTTGCGCAACTTGATTGAGGACCACCGCCATTATACCGGATCTGAGGTCGCCGACAATATCTTGAACGACTTTAACCGGTTCTTGCCCCGCTTCGTCAAGGTGTTGCCCTACGACTACAAAAAGGTGTTGGAGAAGGAGAAGCAGCGTGCGAAGGAGGCCAAGGCCAATGAGCTCAACTTGTTCTTGAAGACGATTAAAGAGGACCCCGATGCCGATGTCACCAACGGTGAGGCGGCTAAGATCAAGCAGGGCCACGTGCACCGCAACGGCGCCAGCAAGAAAGCGGCAGAACCCAAGGTGGCCGATGTCGAGGACACGGTGCTCAACAACGAGTTTGAGAAGAAGGCGCCCGTCAGGTTGGACAAGGTGCGCGGCTTTATGAAGTACAAACGCAGGAACGAAAAGTACAGGGACGCCAAGGTGCGGACCAAGGATTGGAACGAGATGACATCGCGGTTGACCAAGGAAGAGTTGAAGTACGAGACAGCGCGGTGCATGGACTGTGGAGTCCCCTTTTGCACCTCGGACACAGGCTGCCCCATTTCGAACGTTATTCCCAAGTGGAACGAGTTGGTGTTTAACGACCGGTGGTACGACGCGTTGCAGAGGTTGTTGATGACCAACAACTTCCCCGAGTTCACA
The DNA here is from genome assembly GCA_002094185.1 of Zhuliangozyma boniae. NCBI lineage: Eukaryota > Fungi > Ascomycota > Pichiomycetes > Serinales > Debaryomycetaceae > Zhuliangozyma > Zhuliangozyma boniae. Next base: position 55,350 of record MXQC01000014.1, read on the forward strand.
GGCCGTATCTGCCCCGCGCCTTGCAATGGTGCGTGTGTGTTGGGCATCAACGAGGACCCCGTGAACATCAAGTCCGTGGAGTGCGCCATCATTGACCACGGGTTTGAGCAGGGGTGGATCAAGCCCACGCCACCGCAGCACCGCACGGGCAAGACCGTGGCCATCATCGGTTCGGGCCCTGCAGGGTTGGCATGTGCCGACCAGTTGAACAAGGCGGGTCACTCGGTGACAGTGTACGAGCGGTCCGACCGGCCTGGCGGCTTGTTGATGTACGGGATCCCCAACATGAAGCTTGACAAGAAGATTGTCAAGCGGAGGACCGACTTGTTAGCGGCTGAGGGCGTTGAGTTTGTGTGCAACACCACCGTAGGCGAGGATATTACTGTTGCTGAGTTGAAAGACACCTTCGACTCGGTGGTATTTGCCGTGGGGTCGACCATTCCTCGCGACTTGAAGATCCCCGGGCGCGAGTTGCACAACATCAACTTTGCCATGCAGTTGTTGCACACCAACACCAAGGCGTTGTTGGAGGACCAGTTGGCAGACATCCGCAAGACGTTGGAGGGCAAGAACGTGGTGGTGATTGGCGGTGGCGACACCGGTAACGACTGCTTGGGCACGTCCACGCGGCACGGTGCCAAGTCCGTGACTAACTTTGAGTTGTTGCCCACGCCGTCCAACGCGCGGCCCAAGGACAACCCCTGGCCCCAGTGGCCACGGGTGTTTAGGGTCGACTACGGCCACACAGAGGTGGCGGCGCACTACGGCAAGGACCCTAGAGAGTATTCGATCTTGTCGAAGGAGTTTGTGGGTGACGAAGACGGAAACGTCAAGGGCATCAAGACGGTGCGCGTGGAGTGGAAGCGGTCGGACTCGGGCGCGTGGCAGATGGCTGAGGTGCCCGGCAGCGACGAGTTCTTCCCCGCAGACGTGGTGTTGTTGTCGATGGGGTTCCTTGGCCCCGACGCCGACAACTTGGAGGTGACCAAGACCAAGCGCGGCACCATCTCCACCGTCGATCCTAACGTGTACAAGGTCGGTGGCAATGTGTTTGCCGCCGGCGACTGCAGAAGAGGGCAGTCGTTGGTGGTGTGGGGCATCCAAGAAGGGAGACAGTGTGCCAGGGAGGTGGACGAGTACCTCGTGGGCTCTACGCGGTTGCCCGGCAACGGCTCGGTTGAGCAGAGGAACTACAAGTTGTTGGAGGAGTTGGCCGATAAGATCTAGAGAGGTGTGTGAATCGCTCTTTTGTTGAATACTTTGTAAAGTGTGTATACTAGTAAATTGTATTGTATCTTATTCTGAAATTTGTCTGCCTTGGCTGCTATCCTGGCCATTGTTTTCCTGAATGGGGGAGAGTTTTTGCGCCTTCTGACGCCAGGGGAGCTGCCGGTGGTGATATTCCCTTCATGGGCGCTGTATTGTAGGGTACGTACAACATCCTGACCAGCTCCACGCACAACGTCCGACTCAGTGTCGCCCTCGGCATCAGATATCCAGAGCAACTTCTTGCATTCCTTCTTGAAGTTCTTTTGTATTCTCCCTAAATTGAAGATGCTGGTGGAGCAACAGTGCGTAGGACAGACCACGAGGGCCAAAAGGAATGTGCTCGAGAATATTCCCCGACATTGTTTCCGCGATATACGGGTGTATGGGGAAAGCGGTGGCGATTCTTATCACGCTATAGCAGGTTTCTGCGCCCAGCAAAGGAGCCATTCCCAAAGAAAAAAGAGAAGGAAATGAAAAAAGGGGAGCAGATCGCCTTTATCAGCAGCGATGATGACAGAACCCACCTCCCACTTACACGCCCTCGTGGCGCACTACTTGCAGGAACAGGGCTACGACGACACTTTCAAGCAGTTTCAAAGCGAGCACGGTAAGCCAATTGAGCCGTCGACGCTTGCGGGCGAGTCGTTGGTGGATATCGTGAGCGATCGCGTAGGATTCAACGTGTTGTCCCTGCGCGTCAACGATCTCGACATCAATCAGGACCAGGACTTGTCGCCCGGGTTGAAGGATATTGTGGCCAGGCAGATGCAGTACTGGACCAGCCCGTACCCACATACCCTGCGCACACTTGTCGATATTGACGGCTTGGTGATCAGCTCGTGCTATCACCAGGAAAAGGAGGTTGTGTACTTTTCCACCAACGACTCAAAGGTTTCTGTGGTGGAGACCGGGTGTATTGTGCACTCTGCCAATTTCCCTGCCGTGATCAAGAAGATCCTTGCTGTCGATAGCAGTCGCATGGTGCTTGTGGGCATGAACGGGCGGCTCTACTTGCGAGATGCGGCCTTGGGTGCCATCAGCGAGTTTCAGGCGCACAAACGGTTGATTGTGGACGCGGGCGTTGTGCACCACCACGGACAGTGTTACATTTTTACCTTGGGGTGGGACTTTTACCTTCGTTTGATCAAGTTGGAGAGCACCAAATTCACGCTTGTGTCGGAGATGAGGTTGTCGCAGCAGGGGTCGTGCCTCGCCGCGACGAGCTACGGCGGCCAGTTGGCCGTGGTGGTGGGCAAGCTGGAGAGCACGTTGTTGGACGTGGTGGTGTTGCGCGACAGTCAGTTGGTGGTGCTGTTTAAGCTATCCTTGAATGATGCCCAGTTCACGGCCGCGAGCTTCTCGCCACGGTGCATCAGCATCCAGCAGACTGCGGGTGTGCCGCTCGTGGCCGTGGCCACATCGCACGAGCCGTACATGCGAGTGATCATTGTCCCCCTTGAAAGCGATGAAAAGAGTGCACACGGCGTGACAGTTGGGAATGGTGTTGCCATCAAGAGGGACCAGATTGTGCGCAACTTAAACACGATGTCGCCGCAGGATAAGTACTCGCAGCCGGTCATTGCCTGGAGATGTTCGGAGAATAAGGCCAGCGGGATCTGGGTGGCGGGCGACGATGGTGTGGTGCGAGGTGTGGATGTGCTTGAGAACAAGGTGGTGGCCGAGTTGTGCGGCCACCGGGGCAAGATCAAGGACGTGTTGACGTTTGTGGACGCCAAGGGGGAGGAGAGATTGGTCACCAGCGGCATCGACCGTGACGTCCTCTTGTGGGGGGCATAATACAGAAAAACAGGGGATGCCCTTGTGTTTGTGCCAAGGAACGAGTAGAATATATAGAGTGGTAAAATCTCCTTTGCCGATGCCAAGGTTTTTGTTCTATCCAGATAAGCCAATCACGTGACACGACCCGCGCATCAAGTGCTGTGTGTGGGGTTGTTCTCTATTTTTCGGGTATTTTCCTCCTATGGCCGCGCCGCCAAAGCAAAAGGTTGCGCTTTGCACATCCTCGGCAAAATGGTAGCGCGGAAAGGGGGCACCAGAGAAAAAACCCCACCATCAGAGAAACTACAAAAATATCAAATGGGAAAAGTGCCAGTGCGGATAAAGAGAAAAATTCATATTCACCAAAGAGGGCCAACAATTTTGTTTGTTTTCCCCTGTGTGCTGCTCCTTCCTCATCTTAGTCCAACCTCTTCCTTGAAGACCACTCTTTTCCTTTCGATAAGCAACCAAGTCAAGGCTTTCTTTTCACAACACCACCAGGGCCATTCCCACATACACCACTCCTCCCCACCTTGCCTTTTGCTTATCGAAACGCCTGCCCGCAATCTCCATTTCTTTTTTATTTTTTCTCTTCTCCTCAATCCGCAAGGTACTAGAAGACACACACAGTTGCCATCGCCGAGGTGTTTCCAGCCGAGTTTTAGCGCGAGCCATTCCCCCTCTCCTTGCCGGCCTCCCCCCACGCCCCACAAGCAATAGCCGGTATAAAATACCCACACAAAGACGCACCAAAAAAAGAGCACCGCTTTTTGGATCCATCATAACCACAGCAGCCACAGCTACCACCACCATTATCACCAGCACCACCACCATTATCACCACCACCACCACCATTATCACCACCACCATCACCACTTCTCTTTCCCGATGTCCCTCACACCGTTAGAGAAGGCTGCCTCCGGCGCCTTAGCTTCGGCTATTGCCAACACCTTGGTCTACCCCTTAGACTTGAGCAAGGTGTTGATCCAGACCCAGGTCAAGAAACACAAGCAAAAGGGCGACGAGTACTCCATCCCCACTCCGCCGTCCGAGTCTGACTTGGAGGAGTCCGTGTACAGGCAAAAGCGCGACAACAACACTAACGAGTTGAAGTACAAAAACACCATCGACGTGTTGCAGCAGATATACAAGAAGAAGGGCATTTTGGGCTGGTACCATGGCTTGTTCTCTACCGTGGTGGGCACCGCTGCCCAGAACTTTTCCTACTTTTACTGGTACACCATCGTCAAGCGCGTGTACGCCAACTTCTATAAGCACATCCCCAACCACAAGGCGAGCACGGCCATGGAGTTGTTTCTCGGCGCCGTGGCTGCCGCCATCTCGCAAATGTTCACCATGCCCATCGGCGTGGTCACCACCCAGCAGCAGACCGACAAGAAGCATCGCAGCATGTACAAGATTGTGCGCGAGATCTTGGAGCAGGACGGCATCACCGGCTTGTGGCGCGGCTTGCGGGTGTCGTTGGTGTTGTGCATCAACCCCTCCATTACCTACGGCTCGTACGAGCGTTTGAAGCAGATCTTTTACGGCGACAAGCAGTTCTTGGGGCCCTTGGAAGCCTTCTCCATCGGGGTGTTGGCCAAGTCCTTGGCCACGCTCACCACTCAGCCCTTGATCGTGTCCAAGGCCATGATTCAGAAGAAGGCCGAAGTGAAGAAGAACAAGGACGAGAGCAGCAAGACCAAGACCAAGAGTACCGCCGGCGGCGACGATGACGATGACGATGACGACATCAAGTTTGACCACTTTACCGACGCGTTAGCCCACTTGTGGCACACGGAAAAGTTCCAGGGGTTGTACAAGGGCATCGCGCCGCAGTTGTTGAAGGGGGTGTTTGTGCAAGGGTTGTTGTTCATGTTCAAGGACCAAATAGACATGTTGTTTTTGTTTTTGTTGTCGTTGATCAGGAGCAAGGGGGTGGTGAAGCGTTAGGACGGAAGCAGCCATAGGAAAACTCGCACAGGAACACACACAGGAACATGCACCTAACTTGATATAGAGCCTCTCACCTTGCCATCCTTGCCGAGTTTTATTTAATGTATGCACATTGATTGTATTTATTGGAGTGACTGTTGCTGTTGCTGTTGCTGTTGCTGTAGTGGCTCCTGTTGTGTATTTGGCAGCGTGGGGCGGTTGTGTCACAAAGATAGTAGCCAGAAAAAATACATCTCTCTCCATTAGGGCTAATCACGTGCACATTTTTTCTCGGGCTGCAAAGGTCGTGCTGCTACCCGGACCGCTCACGCCCAGAAAATCCAAACTATTCGCCTCTTCACTCTATCACTACTACAAATTTTTTTTCATTCCCATTCCCTTTCCTACGTTTTCAGCATCAACAACTAATCAACCATGGGTAAGGGTAAACCAAGAGGTCTTAACTCGGCTAGAAAATTAAGAGTTCACAGAAGAAACAACAGATGGGCTGACGAGGCGTACAAGTCCAGATTGTTGGGTACCGCCTTCAAGTCCTCCCCATTCGGTGGCTCCTCGCACGCCAAGGGTATCGTCTTGGAAAAGATTGGTGTTGAATCCAAGCAGCCCAACTCGGCCATCAGAAAGTGTGTCAGAGTCCAATTAATCAAGAACGGTAAGAAGGTCACCGCCTTCGTTCCCAACGACGGTTGCTTGAACTTTGTCGACGAGAACGACGAAGTGTTGTTGGCCGGTTTCGGTAGAAGAGGCAAGGCCAAGGGTGATATTCCCGGTGTCAGATTCAAGGTTGTTAAGGTCTCCGGTGTCTCCTTGTTGGCCTTGTGGAAGGAGAAGAAGGAGAAGCCAAGATCGTAAATTGTGTTTCTTGTATTTTAAAACGCGGGAGATGAATATAATGGATCATTTTGAGAGAAAATTGCCCTTTTGCTCATTACGAAGCTAACCAGCATACGTCGTCCACGTCCAACAGAGGCCAACTATCGGATGGCCCGTTCATAATGTGTGACCAGAAACTAGCATTTATGGTTGTATAAATCAATTTTACGTGCACCAAAAAAATCGGAGGGAGAGATGAGTAGGGGGTGGATCAAGAGGTGTAGTTTTCTTGGTGTTTCTTTGCATGCAAAAGCAATAGCGATTATACATTAGAGACACTTCTCACTGCTACATAGCCAATCCGCGGCCCTCGATGGAAGGCCCACCCTTCTTCACTGTCTTGCGCTTCACCGACATGGTCGTCAACTTCTGGTTGATCTTCTTGAACCGCTCGTCGTTGCCCGCCTTTCTCTGCTGCTGCCGCATCAACAACTCGGCGTTCACCTTGGGCGCCACCTTGTAAGCGGCCGTGCGCGCCGTGGGGATGGCGGCACGCTTCCTGCGCTCGGCATTCTGCTCGTACAACGACTTGGGCTCCTTCCGCTTGGTGCCACGCGACAATTGGTTCTGGTACTTCTTTTTGTTGTACTCGTGGAACTGGATCGTGCGGTCCTTGTACGAGTCAGACTTGTTCAAGATGGGCCGCGTCCAGTCACCAATCAACCGGTCGACAATCTTCTTCAACACTGGCTCCGTGCGCTTCGAGCGCTGGTAAAACACCAACACCTTACCAATCCCGCTCGCCACTAAGTGGTCCGTCTTGATCGGCAACGTCTCCAACGCGTGGATCAATTCCTTCTGGATCTGGTATGCGGGCATGGAACCATCCGGCAAGGGTTCGAGCCACAACCGTACTGCCTCTAACAAGTTGTTGTCCAACACTGAGATTGCCAAGTCTGCCCTCGACAATACGTCTGTCACCTCCTTCAACAACTTCAACTTCTCGGTGGCAATCTGGCCCTGCGAGTTCTTTTCCACGTCCAAGTTGGCCGCCTTGATCATGAGGTCCTTCAAAAAGTCAATCTTGTCGTCCTGCATCCGCTCCAAGTCGTCCTCGTCGGCCTTTCTTCGTCTCGTGGACGTCTTTTTGATGGCGGCGTCCATCTTTTCCTCCAACGCCATCCGTCTTCTCTGCTCGGCATTGAGGTCGGGCTCGCCAGAAGCGTAAGCGTCGGTGTCGTGGTTGGTGCTAGTGGCGCCATAGTCGTGCTCCTCCACCGCCAGCTGTGGCTTTCTGATCACTTTCTTCCTGGTGTGCTCTTTCTGGTCAGCTCCCGAAAGCTTATGTGCCTTGACGCGGCTGTATATGTTGTCGTCTTCATCATGGTCCTCATCATCATACTCCTGCTCCTCCTGCTCACCTTTCATATTTGGCTCTTGCTCTTCCTCTTCCTCCTCCTCTCCATCTCGTTCCTCTTCATCCTGTTCCTCTTGATCCCACGGGTACGTAGACTCCGCCTTCACTTCCGCACTCTCAGTAGCTTCTTGCTCTTCATGGTGCACGGGCAACTCCTCTTCCTCATCATGCTGCTGCTTGTGTTCTTGCTCCACCTGCTTGCTCTGTTCATTCAACACTGGATCTATCTCCCCGCCACCGATAGTGGTAAAGTCGTTTAATGGATCACTCATGGTTGGGTGCTGGGCTGAATTCGTTGATCAACTGGCTCTTTTCCTTTCTCCAACACTCTCTCTTTTTTTGTCTTTTCTTTTTCTTCTTGTCGTTGATAACGGCAACGCTGTGGTTCATTGGTAACGCAGCGCCAGCAGTACACATTGGGTGGATGCTGTTAATCCATACAGGACCTGGAGGCTGTTTTACTGCTCTCGGTAGGTATTTTAGGCAGCAATCCTTTCTCTTTTACGTAAGTCGTTGTGGTCTTGTTATATTCTTCCAAATTAGCACAATTATTCACATAAACACTGACACAGCTACTTCTCCAATAACAACTCCTTAAACTATCTCCCATCACACCACCCTCTATCCCTCCACAACTCACAGTATACCAATCTCCCCACAGGATCTTCATACACCTGTTCACACCGTCTCCTTTTACCACCGAGGCCAGTCGTGTCCTTCCCGAACCGTCGGAAATGATCTCGTACATATTCAGCAACTGTCTCTCATGAAAAACGAGGAGGAAAAAACCCGCCACGAAACCACCGCCTCCTCCCGGCTTCTTCTCCCCCTCAATCAGACCGCTCTGCCTGCCATGTCCCAGTATATAGGCAAGACCATTTCTCTCATTTCCAACAAGGGGCTTCGTTATGTTGGACTTTTGGATAACATCAACGCTGACGACGCCACCGTGGCCTTGAAGTCGGTACGGCTTTTCGGCACCGAGGGCCGGTTGGCCGCAATGGGCCAGCCCCAGATGGAAGTGGCCCCTGGCGCTGATGTGTATGACTATGTGGTGTTTAGAGGGTCCGATGTCAAGGACTTGAGTGTGTTGGACACCCCCATTGACGAGGTGAAGCCGGTGGTGTACCAGACGCAGCCACAACAGGCCACGACAGGAGGGTACTACCCCGGACCCACCGGCGCACCCCAGCAGCCACCACCCCAGCAGCAACAGCAGCAGAAACAACAGGTTCCTAACACCACGACTCAGACAAGCCCTGTGCAATCTGATAGTGTCCTTTCTGCGCAACCTGGTCAGTACCGCGAGGCTCCTCAACAGCCCGTGGAGACTGGCTCCGCTAAAGCTCCCGAACAGGCACAGGTCCAGCCTGCTCCGACCAAGACCGTGGAGCAAGTGCCCACGAGAACCACTCGTGAAGATGCCCCCGCTGACGCTACTCCTGGCGGTGCACCCGAACACAAGAAGGAGAGAAAGAACATTGTGGTTGTGCGCAAGGTGGATGTCCCACCAGAAGAGTTTGACTTTGAGCAGGCTAATGCCAAATTCTCGAAGGAGTTGGAGCAGGAGCGCGAGCTCGAGCACTCGGGGTACAACAAGTCGTCGTCTTTCTTTGACAATATCTCTTCATCAACGGAGGAAAGGTCGAGTATGCGGTGGGCCGAGGAACGGTCGTTGAACATGGACACGTTTGGCGAGGTGTCGTTGCAGAGACGCGGTGGCGGAAGAGGTGGAAGAGGCGGCCGGGGTGGGTGGAGAGGCCGAGGCGGGTGGAGAGGCCGGGGCGACCGCGGTGGCGAGAACTGGAGAGGCAATAGCAGAAGTGAGGGCAACAGAGGGAGAAACAGCGATTACAACACCAAGCCCGAGTGGGCGTGATGGGAAGGAAGGTGTCAGATGTGTAGAAAAGAATAAAGTCACAAAAGCTCACATTTATTACACATAAAAGATGTATAAAGGGAGAAGACGTGGCCGCTATATCCTAGCAATCCCGCCCACAAATATCTTGCACTCACGCTCCTCCCGCTCGTTCTCCATCTGGACAAAGCTGCCGTTTTCTTGTGTCAACGACCTAAGTGGACTGTAAAAGTGCTCCACGACAACCTTTCTCAACAACTGGGGCACCAATCTGAGCACATTCTTGGTGGGCGCATAAGCATGACACTTGATCAAGTCGTTTTCGAAAATGTGCATAGTGGGGAACAGCTGCAACTGTTCGGGCGTCATGCGGCTAAGCCCGGGAACGAGTGCCATAATGGCCACGCGTAAATCCCGGTCAATCTCAATGGCTTCCATAAACCCGAACCGCAAGATACATTTGAAATGGCCCGGGATCTTCATGGGTGCCATCAATACGCGCTCCTCCAGGGGAACATAGGGGATCGACAACACGCGCGTGCCCACAAAGACAAAGCCCAGCGGGATGGACACAAAGGACGTGGCGAGTTTCTTGTAGAGTTGCGGCAACGTGTTGGGCGAATCGTTCAAAATGGAGTTGACGTACATGAACCCTAACCCGCGGTACCGCGACAAGGGCAAGGCACCGAACTTGGTAAGTGCCGTATCCTTGGTGTACTGCGGTTCAATTTCGGCGACACTGTTGTTGTCATTGTCATTCAAGTTCACCGTCACGGGCTGTGCCTTGAAGTAGGGGAACAAGTCAGCAATTTTGGTGCGCTGGGTGTACTCCTGGTGCACCTGGCGCGAGCGGGACCAGCGCCAGGAGCACAAAAAGAGCACAAACAACGCCGCCATAATAAGGGGGAACCAGGCGCCGTGGGGCACCTTTTTCAAGTTGGCCACCACTAGGCACACTTCCAAGGGTATGAACACAAGGACAAATAAGACGGGCCACAAGAGGTTGGCGCTGTACACGTACACCATGCAGAGCACCATCAACAGCGAGGTGACTAAGAGGTCCAAGGAAATACCCAACCCATAGGCGGCAGTGACGTTGTTGCTATTCTGGAACCCTGCTGTGGTGCAAATGACCCCGATCATGAGCAACCAGTTGACCACGGGGATGTAGACCTTGCCGTGGTACTGAGAGGACACGTGCACCACCTTAAACTTGGGGAAGCAGTCCAAGTTGATCAACTGGGCCACGATGCTGAACACGGAGAGGATCAACGCCTGCGACGCAATAATAGTGGACAACGTGGCCAAGGCAAACATGGCCCAATAGATTCCCGATCCGGTACCACCAGGGAGCGACAAGAAAAAAGGGTTCACGTACGCCTCCGGGTGGTGCACCAAGTAAGCACCTTGGCCCAAGTAACACAAGATCAAGGCCGGGTACACAAACATGCTCAAGGTGATCTGGATGGGCAATTTCCCGAAATGACCAATGTCGGCAAACATGGCCTCTGTGCCGGTGATGGCCAACATGGCCCCCGAAAACACGTCAATACCACCATTCTTGAGGAGCTTGATGGCGTAGTAGGGGGAGAGTGCGGCCCAGATCCCTGGGTGGTACTTGGCAATGTTGTAGATACCGCAGAGGATCAAGCCAATCATCCAGATGAAGATGATGGGGGCGAACGTGAAGGAGATCTTGTGAGATCCAAACTGCTGGACCAAGAACAACACAATCAAGATAACTTCGGAAACTGCCAACACGTTGGTGAAGGAGGGCTGGGCCACCTGGATACCACCAACAGCAGAGAGCACAGAGGTGGTGGGCGTCAACAACCCATCCGACACTACCAAGGCACACCCAAAAAAGCAGGCGCTGAGAATGAACGCCTGCACTATGCGCACCATGGTGGGATGCAGCTTGATCCTGGCCACGCGCGACTTGGTGGACTTTACCGAGGAAGCAGTGGTGTCTTGACGCGACAAGAGCTGCATGTCTGAAACCTCAGGTGATCCCGGGATGTGGACGCCCTTGGGCCCGATGTTCAAATAACGCGCGATCTTGGCATATATGGCAACTTGGCCACCTTCGCCGTTGTTGGGGCCAAGTACCAACACGATACACACATACTTGAAGATAACGATGATGGTGAAGACGTAAAAAATGACGGAGACGCCGCCATAAATGTCGTCCTTGCTGGGCGGGAGCTGTGTGTACTTGATGGAGTTCAACGTGTACAAGGGCGAGGTGCCCAAGTCGCCATAGATTGCACCGAGAGACGAGAAGGATAACATGAGAATTTCCCTCCATGGCTGTTTTTTGGTGGTCTCTTGCTTATCCTCGAGGTCTGAGGGGAGAGACTCCTCGTCAACGTCGCCAATATCCACATCGTCCATGTCTATCGAGCGCACGCTGCTGTCATCGGCAATTGACTGAGTATCAAGCCCACTTTGGGGCTTGCTTAGTGGTTGTGGTTGGCTCTGAGACATGGCGTGTGAGTGTTGTAGCTGTTATGAGGCGAGCCAGTGAACAACAGGGTAACAACAGGGCAAAAGACAGGAAAAGACAGGAAGACAGAAAAGATATCTACACGTCAACATAGGAGGAGTATGCTGCTTTTATACCCTCTCTCTATACCCTCTTCCCTCTCTCTACAAGAGGATACGTTGTCCGCCAGGGCAAACAAGTCCTCCTTCTACCCCTTTGTTTGGAGAGAAAGAGAAATAAATGCCTCATGGGCAATACGGAGTAGTCCTTACACTCTTTTTTCGCAATTCAGTTCGAAGCTAAAGTGGCTTTGGGGGGCTGCGGGATTTTTCACATTTTTTAGAGTGTTTCTTTTTTTCTTCAGAATCAGCTAATAACAAATGCGGAAAAAGATTTACAGGAGGAAGAAAACAAGAGGACTTCATTGTGTAGTTGAAGACAGCATGAGATACATTCGAGAATAGGGGTCAAGAAGAGGAGGAAAAGGAGGAGAAGAGGGGGGGCAAGGATCAGAGAATGAAAGGGGCGCAGTGGATGATAAGGTTTGTGCCTTTCGAAAGGATGGCGTTGTCTCTTGATTTGCTCGTGGAAGAAAGGGTGTCGCATTCTTCTGAAAGGATTTACTTGTGTGTGGCTGTCCACCCTGGTTTCCACACTGACGGACATGAATCTCCATTTACACAGGGGTACCTGCACATGGCTGAACGGAAGTGCAAGAGGCTACGAGCACCCACAGTTTTTATCACACACAGGCACAAACTGCCCCCCCTCCCGTTTACTAAAATAAATTCCCTCAGCTTATACGCCAACAATTCCATTTGCAGCTAAAAAAAATTTCTTCCTTCTCTCTTTTTGATGCGGGATTTTTCCTCGCCAATCAATCCAGATAATTAGGAGTGATGTAAGAGCCAGTGATGTAAGAGAGGCAAAGTAAAGCATAAACAAAGAAAATGCGCCACGCTGCGGAGGAGCAAGGCACTGTCGAGCGCATTTAGAGCCACTTGCACATTTTACGAGGAGGGGAAGGAGAGATGTCGGGGAGATTAGGGCGCCAGCCCTGGGATTGAATCTCTCGCTCAGCCCCGTTGTTGTTACTTGTGCCATATTGGCCAGAGAAAAAGCACATGTGGTGGGGAGAGTGTGTAGTGCCCATAATGGCAAAAAGGTCTCTAGGTAGTGTTGACGCCAAAGAGGGGAAAGACTAAAGTGGTGGGGCAGCACCACCACACAGTGTTTCAAAACGTAAGGCTAAAGCCACGGCGCGGCACGTCACAAAGTCATCCACTATGAGAGTCCTTCTTTGTGTCGCGTTTCTCACATCTTCGACACTGATCCACGTCTTTGCTGGAAGCGGAAAAAACGCGTCAGTTCGTACTATGTTTTTATTTTCCCAGTTTTTTGTTCAGGCACTATTCAGCTGTAGTATCATCAAAGCACCTATCCCTTATGCCACAGCAGAAGAAAATCAGCGCGTTTCCGGACGGGAATTCGTACGTCCACCACCGGGACCGGCTTGTTATTGGTAACAGTGAGGGGATCTTGAAGCTATTCTCCCAGGACGACGTCGAACCCACCTCCGTCGATATCTTGGAGAACTTGACTTCCTTGGATAGTTTTGACAACAGAACCTTGGTTCTAACCACTACAGCGGGAACGTTGGAGCTCGTGGACTTGGCCAAAGGCGAGCTGTGCGGGAGCATATACCGCTCAGAGTTGCCCTTGCGTGACGTGGCTTTCATCAACCAGGGCAACCGGATCCTCTGCGGCGGCGACGACAACAAGTTGGTCGTCCTCAGTCGGGAAGAAGAGGGAGAAGACGCCACCGCCATCTTTTCTCCCAAGTCGGTGGGCTTGCCTGACCAATTGGTCAACATCGGGTATAATATCATGGGTGAGTTGGCGAGCGTGTCCTTATCCAACGGTAGCGTGGCCGTGTACTCGGTGATTTCCGAGGAGCTCAACTTGGTGCACACCTTGGAAAAGGTAGTGCCCGCCAAGATCCACACCAGTTTCGACAAAGTCGACTTGGCCGACGAGCACCGGGACGAGCTTGTGTGCACGAGAACCGTTTGGAAGGATAACCACTTGTTAGTGCCCGGCGTGGACAATGTCATCCGCGTGTACAACAGACTGTGGAACGTGGTGAAGGAGTTCCCCAGTGGCGGGGCCATTATCGATTTCACAGTAGAGGGCGATAATTTGGCCGTGTTGGCTGCTGGGGTGGTGCAGGTTTTCAGTTTCGACCTGGGGAGCGTGGTGCACACCTACACGCTTGACCTTGATGAAGGGTGCTTGCCCTTGAATGTGGCCTGGCACGGCACCAGTTTGTTTATTGGCACCACCAACGGCGAGTCGTTGGTCATTTTCGAGGCGGGCACGAAGGCCAACGAGCACACCAAGGAGGCTCGTGCGACCGTGAGCCTGTTATTTGTCGATGAGGCCGAAGAGAGCGAGAATGACACTGATGGGTTGTCACATGACTCCGATAAGGAGGCCGAGGAGGTTACACACCATGCCGATGGAGCAGCCTCTAAGAAGAGACACACTGAGTATAAACTACACGAAGAGGACTCGTTGATCATCGATGAGGATGACGATGAAGATGAGCAGGACGGTAGTACTCACCACAATGGTCGTGCAAATGGTCACGCCAATGGCCACAAACGGCAGAGAACCAGAGCCAGCCCATATGCTTCCTCTGCTACTGGATCGTATGGTGCTGCTTCCCCCATACGGATCCAGCCCTACTCCCCCGGATCCACACCCTTCCAGTCGGGGAGCGTCGTGGCCAGACGGTACTTGACCATGAACAACATCGGCTACGCCTGGATTGTTAAGAACGAGGGAAGTGGCAGTGGCCATGGCACTAGCAGCGTCAGCATAACCGTGTCCTTCTTTGACCGGTCCTTGCACAATGAGTACCATTTCAGCGAGTACCACGAGTTTGACTTGGCGTCTATCAACTCGCGGGGCATATGCTTGGCCGAGAGCGCGCGCGGGTTGGTCTACTACCGCCCCCACACCGAGTCCGCTAGCGATTCCTGGGAGCGACAGGTGCCGTTACTCTCTGGGGAATACCTCACATGCGTCTGCGTGGATTCGGCCAACACCACCATCATCGCGGGGACAAATTTGGGTTACGTGCGTTTTTTCAACCAGTTTGGCGTGTGCATCAATATTGTAAAGACTCTACCTGTGGTGACGCTCATGGCGTCGGCATGCACCAGCGTGTTTATGATCAACCGGGCGTCAAGCGACGTGTACACATACTCCATTATCGATATCAACCAAGAATACCGGTTCGTGCAGCACAATGCCATGTTGCCGCTAAAGGGCGTGGGGCTTGCCACGACGTCCCTGTTGATCAAGGGTGTCTTTTTCAACGAGTTCAATGATCCCTGTCTCGTGGGCGGTGACGATGACACGTTGTTGGTGTTGCACTCGTGGCGCGAGACGGGCAATGCCCGGTGGGTGCCTGTCCTCAACTGCAAGCAGGTGGTTACAAAGTACGGGGCTGAGAGCAAGCGCAACTGGCACTGCTGGCCCTTGGGCTTGATCAACGATAAGTTGAGCTGCTTGATCTTGAAGAGTAACAGTGGTAGCAATGTCAGTACTGGTGCCGGGCAGTACCCTGGGTTCCCCTTACCGCTTCCCGTCGAGTTGGACTTGGAATTGCCCATCAAGCACGAGGTGGGGGAAGACGATGCAGAGGAAAACTTTTTGCGGTCATTGACCATGGGCAAGCTCGTGAGCGACTCTCTTAACGACGATGCGCTTGGAGAGATCGAGGAGGACGACCAGGACGACATGATGGCGCGCATCACCAGCTACAGTGTCATGTTTGACAAGTCGTTGTTGCGGATGTTTGGTGAGGCTTGCAAGGAATCGCGCTTGGGAAAAGCCTATAGTATTGCCCGGCTCCTCAAGACCGACAAAGCATTGCTTGCGGCGTCCAAGATTAGCGAGCGCATGGAGTTCTTGAACCTCGCAACAAAGATCGGGCAGCTCAGAGAAACGTTGCTCGTGGACATCGAGAGTGAGTAAGGAGCCAAGAAAAGTAGGGGTAACAAAATACATTCTCTGTTATTCAAGCGGGTACTATATACTGGGGCGTAGTGAATGTCGTGAGGTGGTCTCTATAGGGTGGAACTATGGGTTTGTTGGTTCATAGCTTTCTTTACAACTGCTTCTTGATGTAGTGGTAGATGATGGGACTGATCCACAAAGCGCCGGCAACCAAGCCAGCAAACTTCAAGGTATCGTAAGCGTACTGCTCCTGCAATTTCTTCTGATCTTCTGTTGGTTGTGGTCCGCCGTACATTGTATATATCGTCTCTATGGGTGTAGTGTTGTTGTGGTGGTGGCGACGAGAAGCTACTGTCAAATTTTTTTCTTCTCGATCGACTCTCGTTGGTTTTCCTCGGTGCCAGTCAGCACACAGACAAACACACGGAAACACAGCCTATACATGACATCAATCAAGCCGTTCCAGCTAGAGGACTTGTTCGAGTTGAACTCGGTCAACTTGGACCCGCTCTCAGAAAACTTTAACATCTCGTTCTACTCGCAGTACTTGACGGAATGGCCCAGCTTGTTCTACAAATCGATCGAGCCGAGAAGAAACAGCGACACCACTGCACTTGGCCCCCTTCCGGAGATTAGCGGGTACATGATGGGCAAGACGGAGGGCAAGTTGGCAAAGAAGGAGTGGCACACGCACATCACCGCCGTGACCGTGCACCACCAGTACCGCCGACTTGGGCTTGCGTCGCAGCTCTGTCTCGCGTTGGAGCGGTTGCCACAGGTCCAGGACACTCTCTTTATCGACTTGTTCGTCAAGGTCACCAACACCATTGGGCGGCAACTATATGAGAAGCTCGGGTACAGCGTGTACCGCCGCGTGGTGGGCTATTACGGGAGAGAGATGCCGACAGACCGTGCGCGCATTGATGATGCCATTGATGCGTTTGACATGCGCAAACTGATGCCGCGGGATGTGGGCAAGGAGACGGTGCGTGCAGATGGTGATAAAGTATATGTCCTACCGCAGGAAGTCGTTTTTTAGGAGACATAGAGTTGTATAGTTGCTACGGATTCTATATGACACATGATGTTTACCTACTCGGGCGTAATCCCCGTTTGGGACATATAGGCAGCTGGAGTAATGAAAGGAGTGGCCGAGACAAAAAAGGTGACTAACCAAACCAAAGTGGCGTCATTGGCCTGCCCGTGCGCGAGAGCGACTCTCCCCAGTTTTCTCATACGATACTTTGCTGTCTCCATTCAAAGGCGAAAAAAGGGAGAACAGACTTTTTACAACATCTCCATCACAAACAACCGCTTCTAGAGCCATGTCGCACAAATTGCTTAAACGAAGATTCGAGAGGGAGGGTACGCCCACGTCGACATCGCCCTCGCGCGGACAATCGGCCACGCGTACGCCTCTAAGGTCGGCTGAAGACTCGGACTATGAGGACGACGAGGAGATTGATTTCATCAAGATTGAGGAATTATTGCGCGAAAAGCTCAACAACCTACAGTCAGAGCAGATGGAAGTGTCAAAGGAGGATAGGATCGGCGTGAGTGACAGACGGCAGCACGAAGCGGCGCTTATAAACCGCTCGCGCATCAACGAGAGCACCAGCATCAACGAGATTATTGTGTCTCTCACGTTTTCACGCAGCGAGGTGTCGTCGCAATCGCGCGAGTTGTTGCTCGCGCAGTTGTACAAGGTGACGGTGTCGAAGCCATTGGTGGTGTACAACGAGGAGAGTGCGGGCAGTGCCAGCTATGTCACCGACGACACGGTGCAAAAACTTGCCACCATCTTCACCAGCGGCAACTACCGGAGCGACGTCGAGCTCTTGTACCTTTTCCGTGCGTTGGTGGCGTTGATATGCAGCGACATTGACGAATTTGGCGGGTTGATCTCAACAGAGTTGCTCGACCATATCCTGTTTCTCGTGACCGAGCCTGCCAATAGCACCGTGACCAACGAAAACAAAGCCAATATCATTTCCGGGTTGGTGGCGCTCACGTTGGTGTTGCACAACGGGTCCACGTCGTTTGGCATTGACGAGCGCATCAACACCTTGGTGGAGATTGCCGAGGGGTACGCCGCCAGTGCCAGCGCCTTGAAGAAGGAGGTGGAGTCCGGCGACCGCGAGCACTCAACGTTCATCACCGATAAAAACTTGGACAAAAAGTTGATGAATGAGGCACAGGCGCAGGTGAATGCCGAGGCCTCGGTGTCGGTGGCAGCGTTGAATGGGGTGGGGTGCTTGTTGACACTCCTCCCCCGCGGGGAGTACTTTAACGAGATTGCCGAGGACTTGATGCTCAAGTTGGTGCCTTTGTTGGACAATGACGAGAATAGGGACATTTCCAAGGCTGCCGGGCGCGCCATTGGCGTCATTTACGAGATGTACCAGTATGGGAAGAACAGCGAAGCTAATGGTGACGATGGCGACTTTGACGAAGATTACAATGTAGACTCGCCCTACTACGAACAAGAGTCGTTGTATGCTATCCTCGACCGGCTCTTGAACTTGTCGTCGAAAAAGGTGGCCAAGAAGGACAAAAAGGAGATCAACTCAGTGTTTCGCAACATTTCCAACACGATCAAGACATATGTGGACCCGGTCAAGCGGCACGAGGTGTACAAGCGGTCTACCGAGGGACTCGAGTTGCTCAATGCCACCACAGACCAGGCGTACATCAAGCTCTCCAAGTACCGGTCGTTGCGCATCAACAGCTGGTTCTTGTATGCGCGGTTGAAGCACTTGCGGTGGTGCTTCAGTTTTGGGCTCCACAACCAGTTGGTGGGCAACGAGAGTATCCGCGACGTGTTGAAAGAACCAGAGTCCGAGTACAGCTACGGAACGCAGCAGGACGCCGAGGATGTGTATTTCGAGGATGCGGGGATGAACCAGTACATGGACCAGAAACACCTGGCGGACGAAAAGTCGCGCAACGAGAAGATCAAGAAGGAGCGGCTTGCCAAGTTGGGCGAGCACATAGAGGCGTTGGAGTTGTGAGGGATCTGTACGAGCAGAAGGGACGACTGGCCCAAACCAATACAGACAAAGAAGCAACTACTGAATTTTAGTGCGGAGAGTAAAATGAACGTCTTTTTGATAATGCAAGGACTGCTGTATGGTGGAATAGAGAGCAAAACCACAACACGAGCATGCAGTTGCAAGCTCTGGAATAGGAAACATTTGTGCTTGTCTCTCCCTTTGTGCTTGTCTCTCCCTTTGTGTTGGGGTGTATGTACCTCTGCTTGTTGCTGTGTTATGCGCGGACGAGTTCAGGTCGTGATATGACATCATCGCCACTTTACTACGCAGGCAGCTGAAAATTTTGGCCGTCTTTCTCCTTCTTTCTTCTTTTGTGTTCTTTTCCTTTTCCCACTGGGTGCTTTTACTGGTTTTGTTGTTTCCCAAAATATGTGACAACCCATTGTGACAGAGAAGAAGAAGATCGACACAATCCAGTCTGGACCTGGGAAAAGAGAACGGGGAGAGGAGAGTTGCGCTCTGGAACAGGGCCTAACCGTGGTAAATAGAGTAAGGTGTGGTAGGGAACAAGAACAGCTGTCCCCTGGGATGTAGTAGGGGGAGAAATGGCACCTGGTGACGTCCTTCCTCAGTCTTGTTGGCCTGCCCCAGCCTTAAGTAGTAGTCATAGTAAGAGACACAGCCGGAAAAAAAAGGAACAGGATCCAACGGTTGTGGTCCGCAAGAGAGACATCCATTTCCTGCCACGCCTTTTGCCTTCCCTTTTGTTCACTAGCACTCTTTTCCTTTTCTTGCATATACACCAGATACAACATCTACTACACCCCCTCCCCTCAACCTAATGTACACAGCTAGACCCTCTGCATCAGATACCAGAACCTCATAACAGAACCAGCATCACCATAGATCTCTCGCCCACTCACAACACCCCCACATACCACTCACGCCGCAGACCCACCTCGCCCCATGTCGGAGCTATATTTCTTGCGGCACGGGGAGAGGATAGACCATAGCCCCGACCCCCAGGCCAAGCCCTTGTACCCAGACTACCAGCTGTACGACCCCTCGGTCTCCACCAACGCCATCGCCCAGATCAAGGAAGTCAGCGCCGAAGTATGCGACGAGACTGAGGCTTTTGACAGCGCCGCCGACGGATCACAACGCAAAAACGTGTACATACATTTCAGCCCCTATCTCCGGTGCTGCCAGACGGCGGACCTCTTGATCACCGAGCTCAAGGCTATGTTCCAGGCGCGGTTCCCCAACTACAAGGTGCGGTTCCAGTTGTTGGGCGACTTTGCCTTGAGCGAGTGGGTGCACGACAAGATGAAGAACAAGCCGCCGTTTGTGGACTCTAACGACGCCTATACCATGTACACACCGAACCTCAAGACGTTGAAGAACAAGAATGCGTGCCTGAACTTTCGCCCCACCATCACGCTTGGGCCCTACAACGGGCCCGACTTGGACTATAAGGGCTACCGCGTCCGGTGTCGCGACTACTTCAAGAAGTTGTTGGCGACGTACGACAAGCCGGCGCACATTAAAAACCGAGACGTTGTTATTGTCGTGTCCCATGGGTATGCCATCAACAACTTCATGTCTTACTTTATCAACCACCCCATCTTTGAAGAGATCCCCGAAGCAAAAGTCAACTTTGCCAAGAGAGTGCTCAAAGAAGATGTGGATATTGATATGGGTGGTGGTGGCAGTGCCGACAGTGCTCAAGGTCCGTACGATCCTTCCAAATACACCTGGCAGCTCGTTAAGGATGCGCTAGGGTTGGTGGACAACGACAGCGAGGCCGAGGCGTACTTGAACCTCGAAACTGATATCGTGTACTACCGCACCAACTTTATCCGCAAGAGCGAGCTCGCCGGGACATCCGAGCCCGAGAATGTGGCGGCGATGGCAACGGTAATGGCGCAGACAGCCAGCCACGATGAGGCCGATGCCAGGCCGTCGTTCAAGATCCAGTCCACGTCGTCGACATACAACAAGGGCAAGCCGCCGACGAGAAACTACATCTGCCCCGCGGCACAGGACTGGCTGCCCGGCGCCAAGCACTACCAGATCAAAAATGCATTCAAGGAGAAAGTCATGAACAGCGACGCGTTTCGCAAGGGGTTCGCCATCAGCAACCACCCGCAGCACCCCATCAGCCCCGAAGTGTCGCCCAACTCGGCACCCACGCGCTCTAACTCGGTAATTGACTTATCCAAGATCCTCAGCAACGGGGATATGCAGCCCATCAAGTTGAAGTACTCTAATACGTCCGAGATCCCCATGCACAAGATCAACTCGCGCGTCAACTCGCAACTCAACCTTGCGCGGTATGGCAGTCCTCCATCAAATGATGGCTCGTTTGTTGACCTTTCCAAGTACATCTCGTCGTTGCAGAGCCGCAAGCGGTCCGTGTCCAACCCCATCGTGCAAGTGACACATAATGCCAAGGACTCATACTTTCCATCGACAGTGCTCACGAACCCGCACCTGGGATCGGACATTTCGCTCGATTCACAGGAGAGTGTGGATGAGATGGAGGCGATCAAAGAGGGCAACGAGCCGGGGGCGGGGATGTCGCCTATCGACACGTTGAACCGGGCACGATCGCTCAACAAGAAGCGCAACAACCCGTTGTTGCTCTCGTACAAGCAACGGTCGCAGCAAAAGCTCTCACAGGTGGTGCCACTACAGCAGACGCAGCAGCAAGAGCAGCAGCAGAAACAGGGGCAGCTCGAGCATGAGCACGAGCATGAGCTGGGGCTGGAAAAGGAAAAGCCGCTGCTGCTCTTTCAGCACAAGAGCCAGCGGCAGTCGGATAGTGACGAGAACGATGACCACCGCCAGCATTTCTCCCTCTCGTTTGGGACGCTGCCGCACCGCAATGGCCACTGGCTGTCGTCGTCCTCAATTTCCTCCAAGCCAAGGCCTGTACTCACGAGCTCCTTACTGTACAACGTGCCCGATAAGAAACGGCCCGTGTTTTACAACTTTGAGACCGATGATAGCGGCTCCGACAGCGAGGAAGAGGCCAAGGAAGAAGTTGGTGGAGACCTGTCTAGCAAAGATGGTGGCGATGTCAGAGATAGAGTGCTACGGTTTGGCCAGCGGACGTGAGGAGAGGGGCCAGCTCGGGACGAGCAATTAGTGTAGATAGATGTAATAAGCATGATATTAGGAAACGGCAAACAAGCAAAAGTGAGCAAAAAAAATTGGGTAAAGGGGTCTCCCAGGAAAGAACCGCCTCACGGGAGCAGCACAAGAGAAGTACAGAATACTATACGTGTCCCCTTCCATGACAGTCTCTACCAGCAAAGATACCACAACGGTGTCCACCACGTTCGGACTACTGAAGGACTTGGCCGAACCAATTGTGGTCAAGATATGCTACCTCACGCACACCACTGGTGACGCTGACGCCACCACCACGCCACTCGCATCGCTCTCGGCCAAGTTCGAGGACCCACTGGTGTTCAAGACCCTCTCGCACGTACACCGCAACTCCGACTTGTTTGTGGCGGTGCGGGTGTTTGACGGGCAAAACAATGCCATCAGCCCACCCGTGCAGACGCGATACAAGGCATTCACGCTGCGGCGCGAGTGGAACCAGTTTGTCGAAGTGCCGCTCGACTATAATCAGGTGTCCATTGACGCGTACTTGCAATTTACCGTATGTGAGATTGTCGATACCCAGGTGGTGGTGTTTGGCGTGAGCTGCCTCTCGCTATTCAATCACAAGAACGCCACCTTGCGCGCGGGCTCACAAAAGGTGCCGCTCTACACACGGGACACGCACAACCGCGAGAAAGTAGAGTATAATGAGTTGACGGGGTTAACAGGCATGGAGCTGAGCTTGATCCAGTTTGAGAATGGCGAGCTCCCACGCGTGGGATGGATCGATAAGTTGGTGTTGCCGAGCTTGAAGCGGGACACCGAGGTGAACCGCGACCACGAGTATTACTTGTACGTGGAATTGCCTAACTTTGAATTTCCCATAGTATACTCGGATATTACCTACATGGTGCCGAAAATTGGTCCGCTTGCTGGGCACGCCGCCACTTCCTCCTCGCCAATGAGCACGGGCACAGTGGTGAACTCGATCGATATCCCTGCATCCAATGCGGCAACGAAGGTGTATGATCCCGACTTTCAGTTGGCAGCCGTGGCAACTACCACAACTACCAGCACTGGTTCCACTGATTCTACCAGCGCCACTACTGCCATAGTTCTTCCCCACACAATGGACGTGATCGAGTTAAAGTACCACAAGTTGGAGCGCAACATCAACAACAACACCATCATTGACCGCGAGTTGAAGCCGACGCCGCAGCTCCGCGACGAGTTGCTCCGTATCTTGGTAAAGTCCGCGGATGCCGAGTTGAGCGACAATGAAAAGAACTTGGTGTGGAAGTTTCGGTATTATTTTAGCAAAAACAACGCCGACCCCACGAACAAGCCCGTCAAGTCGTTCTTGCCCAAGTTCCTTAAGTCAATCAACTGGGAGAACAACTATGAGTTGGACCACACGTTCAACGAGATTATTCCCAACTACTGGGGCGTGGACAAGTTGCAGATTGGCGACGCGTTGGAGCTTTTGGGGAGCTATTTCAACCCATACGTGTTGGGCAAGCCCGGGATTGGCCATGGAGAGTCAGAGAATCCCCAGGCTGCCACTGCCACGTTGGGTCAAGAGGAGCCAAAGGATACGGCAAAGGAGCGGTTCAACAAGATTCTCCAAGACGTGTGCTCGTTGCGGCGGCTCGCGGTGGACCGGCTCCGTCTTGCCAGCAGCAACGAGTTACTCCTCTATCTCTTGCAGCTAGTGCAGGCACTTAAGTATGAGTCGTTGATACACGAGAATGAGCCCAACCGCGACCTCGTGAAATCGTCGCCATTGGCCACCTTCCTAATTGAACGCGCAGTTGAGACTGAGAGCTTGGGCAACTTTTTCTATTGGTACGTCAAAGTGGAGAATGAAGACCAGTTGAATGCTGGTGGTAGTGGTGGTGGTGCTAACCACACCTACAAGATCTATAGCGCTGTGCTTAACAAGTACATTGAGTCGTTGAAGGTGCACTGCCATGAGCACAAGCTTCCTTACTACAAGCACTTAAAGCGTCAGATCTGGTTCATTAAGAAGTTGACGGGGTTGGTGGAGTTGCTCCGCACGAGTTTCCGCAAGAATGAAGCCACTGCGCGCAAGATAGAGTTTCTCCGCGAGTACTTGGCGAACTCGCTGAACGAGTTGCTCAAGTTCCCCGACCCGTTCCCCTTACCCTTGGACCCCTCAGTGATGGTGTGTGGGTGCTACCCCGAGGAATCGTCAGTGTTCAAGTCGTCATTGGCGCCGCTAAAGATCACCTTGAAGACGGTGGAAAAAAAGAACCCCGGCACGTCACAGCTCTTTGGCAGCCGCAAAAGCAAGTACGGCAAGTACCCGTTGATGTTCAAGATCGGCGACGATCTCCGGCAGGACCAATTGGTAATTCAGATTATTGACTTGATGGACCAGTTGTTGAAGAATGAGAACCTCGACTTGAAGTTGACGCCGTACAAGATCTTGGCCACCAGCCCCGTGGCAGGGTTGATCCAGTTTGTACCGAACGAAACGTTGGACTCGATCCAGGCGAAACAGTACTCCGCGCCAGCGCCGGTGCCGCCACAACCACCACAACCACTGCTTTCGGCAAGGAATGGTGGCACGGTGCAGACCGCGCCGATTGCCAGTACCAGCAACGCTATTTTGAACTATCTCCGTCTTCACAGTAGCGAGGCACAATCCGAGCCTGCAAGCAAGAGCATCTTGGCGCCATCCGTCGACTCGCTGCAGCTGATACAGGCACAGGCACATGCGCAGGCACAGGCACAGGCACAACCACCAAATGCACCACCCAACGCCGTCGACACGTCCGATTTAGGAGTATCGCATGTTCTTATGGACAACTACGTCAAGTCGTGCGCTGGGTACTGCGTGATCACCTACGTGTTAGGTGTAGGCGACCGGCACTTGGATAACTTGCTCTTGTCGCCCAATGGCAAGTTCTGGCACGCGGATTTTGGGTACATTCTTGGGCGCGATCCCAAGCCGTTCCCACCCTTGATGAAGCTCCCGATGCAGGTGATCGACGGCATGGGCGGGCTCCAGCACGAGAACTACACCATCTTCAAGAACTACTGCTTTATCACGTACACAACGTTGCGCAAGAACAGCAACTTGATCCTCAACTTGCTCCAGTTGATGTTGGATGCCAACATCCCCGATATCCGCATTGACCCGGACCGCGTGATCCAGAAGGTGCAGGAGCGGTTCTGCTTGCAGATGACCGAGGAAGAGGCGATATTGCACTTGCACAACCTTATCAATGCCAGCGTGGGTGCGACGTATGCGGCAATGATTGACCGGCTCCACTCTTTGGCGCAGTACTGGCGCGCATAAGCACATGGCATGGTTCTATGTGTATTTGTTTTCCCCTTTGTTTCCAAGAATGGTGTTTTTTGCAACAATACTGCATGTATATTACGCTGTTTATGTTTTGCCCGATTTGGCAATACCTTCTCCCGCTGACACTTGAAAGGTGCCACTGGGAATGAGTTGTGAGAAAAGTTAATACAGATGTACGGCCACGCTGAGGACGGTGTTATACGACCATCTGGTACTGTAGCCCAGCAGAAGCACACTCCTAAAGCCGTATTGCTTTCCTCCTTTTCATGGTGGTGTCGTTGCCTTTTTGCGTGTCGACGTTCCAGGCAAATTTCAGTTGCGTAAAAAAATAGACTTTTTCTCCCCGTGTTTGTCCTGTTCCACTTTCCTCTTGGTGTTGGTCAACTGCGTTCTGCACCAGCTATATCGACAACTGGACATCACACACGGACTACACTACATCTTACAAGGTTGCTGTTCCCTCCCCATCGCACTGGCACCACTGCGCCGTTTTACCTCATCTTCTAACAGCACATTCCCCGTTCACCCTTTCTGTTTATTCTTCTTCCTCTTTGGAACCCCATCAAGCGAGACAAACTTTAAAGAAGAAAAAAACAGATCAGGCACCTACTTACCACCAAGCAAAGACAGACAATCCCAGCATAGGAGGACAGCATTCAGCATTCAGCATTCAGCATTCACTAACACAACCACACTCACCTATACCAACCTTCCTCCGCACTGTGCTCCTGTTTGACTATGTCGCCATTACCGCCCTTGCCATTCAAAGTGAAAACCACAGTGTCGTGGGCCGGCGAGGAGGATGGAGACTTAGGGTTCCTAGAAAACGAGGTTGTCGAGGTCTACTCCATCGTGGACGAAAGCTGGTGGCAGGGCAAGCTCAGGCGGAACAACGCCGAGGGAATCTTCCCCAGGGACTACGTGGAGGTCATGCCCGAGGTGAGCCACTCGTCATCGTCGGCATCGTTACACTCGCGGCTCACCACACCCACTCCGACTCCCACCAAGCATGCAGTAGCAGCTGGCGTTGCCCACCACGGCGATAGTGGAAACACATCCCCTACCCATTTCTTCAAGGGCTCGGCCAAGAAGAGCAACCCGTTGAACAACCCCAACCCCAATACATCAATGGAGATGGACGACTACGACCGCAGTTTCAATGGTGCCATGGGCGCTAGTGCAACCAAAGGCAATGTACGGTCGGCCAAGTACATGCTGTCGTCGGTGAACCACCCTAAGAGCAAGATGTCGCACCAGCGGCAACAAGAGGAGATGCAGCGCGAGCGTGAGATGGAGCACTACCGGTCGATGCAGCATCTGCGGGACTACCACGTCAAGACACCCGTGGACCAGAAACGGTTGCTGCTCCAGCAGTATGGGCAAAGCAATCCCGAGTTGAAGCTCAAGCACACAGCATCGCAGTCGTTCTATGCATCGCCCAAATCGCACTCGTACGTGGACATGACCGCCTCCCCTGCGGCCACCATGGATATTAGCGGTAATGGATTTAGCGGTGGTGTTGCCAGTGGCCACAGTAGCAAGTTACAGCCACTTTTCCACAACCATACCGTCGAGAGCTTCTCTCCTGAGACCAGCACCACGCCTACTAAGAAACGGGGCGGCCGGACTCCGCGCGAGCAGGACACCGTGGACGAGTACGAGGAGATTGCCCTCAAGAGGGCGCAGTTGGAGATGGAGTTGCAGCGGTTGAAGCAGTTGGAGAGAAAGTCGCAACGCCAGCTGCAGCAGCGGCAACTGCAGATGTCGGCACCAAGAAGCCCTATGGGCAAGGATAACTTTTCCGAC
Organism: Zhuliangozyma boniae; assembly: GCA_002094185.1. Lineage (NCBI taxonomy): Eukaryota > Fungi > Ascomycota > Pichiomycetes > Serinales > Debaryomycetaceae > Zhuliangozyma > Zhuliangozyma boniae. The sequence continues at coordinate 82,197 of MXQC01000014.1, forward strand.
CGGTCCTACGCCACTGACCCCGCGTCCAAGCGCAATCGGTCCGGCGACGACTTGAGCAAGAAGTTGTCAAGATATGTCACCGACGAGGAAGATGACGCGGAGGTCGAACATGAAGAGTACGATGACTATGAGCTGCCCGGGTCGCCTCCGCCTCCACCGCCTCCCAAACACGCGACAGCGGCCACGTACCCTGACATCGGTGGCGCTCCTGCTCCTGCTCCTGCTCCTGCTTTTGCAGATACCGGTGCATTTACTGATCCCCGTGTCCCCTACGATACCGAGGATTTCCGGATGTCCGAAAATGTTATTCGTGACGAGTACCTCAAGCTCCTGATTCAGCAAGAGGAGTTAAAGAACTCAATCAAGTCGTTACAAAGCGACGTGTTGAACTTGTCGGAATTGAGCGCTACTAGCGCCGGGTCGTTTATGCGCCACAAGTATGAACGCGGTATGAATGAGAGCGTGTCCAGAATGAAAGGGTTGTCCTTGCACGAAGAGGAAGAAGGAGCGAGTAATAGAGACCAGTCCGCGCGCAACATCATGGACTCGGTGTTCCAGGACAAACGGGCTAAGCATCCCAATATATTCAAGAAACTCTTGCGGCGCAACACCGACGAGATCAACCCCATCGAGCAGAAGCTCCAGAAGCGGGACGAGATTGACTGGGCCACGTACAAGCTGGACCTCAACCGCATGAACTCGTTGACATCGCAAGACAAACAGGGCCGGACCAGACGGGTGGTGCGCGAAGACGGCAACTTGGTGGTCAAGCCGTTGGACTATATTTCCGAGATCAACACTAATGAGACCGTGGGAACCACCTCCGCTGCTGATGACGGCGATAACGATGTCGGTCTCGACCTTAGCGAGATCCAGAACTCCAAGGTGGAGGCTTTTCTTTGCAACTATACCACCACCTCTGATTTGAACGACTTGATCGCCGACATTGCTGTAAAATTCCCCGCGTCGCTAGTCAACCAAGTGCGGTGCGTGTTATTGCACTTGAGCAAGTTTTCCATTGTCGAGGAGGAGTCGGCCAGGATCCTGCAGGCCAAGCCCAGGTTGGGTGAAGTGCAGCAAAAGGGTGAGGCGTCGGTGTTCCAGATCAACTATATTTTCAAGAAGATGCTCGACGCGTTGTGCATTCCTTCGGAGGTGGTTTTGGGGTTCTGGAAAAAGCCCAACGAGTTCTACCACGATGAGCAGTACGTGATCAATCACTGCTGGCTCTCGGTGCTCGTGGACAGCACCTTCCGCATTATTGACATTTACAACTTCAAGAACAGCTTTGTGTGCAACTTGAAGCAGGCGCGCTACAACGAGTTTTACGCGTTGGCGGAGCCCTTGAGCATGGTGTCAACGCATATCCCCTCCATCATTGACTTACAGCACGTGGTTCCTCCCATTGACCCCAGCATCGCCTTCTACCTCCCCCGCACGTACTCAGGGTTCTACAACAACCGGTTGGCGTTTGGTAACTTCAACAATGCTTTGACGCGGCTCAAGGACTTGGAGATCTTTGAGTTGGAGTTGTGTGTGCCCAAGGATGTCGAGTTGTTCACTCTTGTCAAGACGTCCAACGTCACCAGCAACGATTTGAGCTTGTGCCAGATCAAGTGGGTCAACCACCGGCGCACGGCCAAGATCAAGGCCGTGTTGCCCGAGAACGAGTCCATTGGCGTGTTGCAGGTGTTTGCCGGCGCCAAGGGGATACAGAAACACTTTGACAATATCCACGAGTTGGCTATTGTGGTGCCCCTTTACCACGAGGGCAAGAGCAAACCCACCAAGTTTGTACAGCGGTTCCCCACTGTGCAGAGCCAGAACCATGACTTGTACATCAAGCGGCCACAAACGAGTAAGGTTGTGGTGAACAATGCCGCTAACTTTGAGGTGGAACAGTACCCCTCGGGCGGCATCAACTCCGGGAGCGGGCTCATGGCGCAGGACTTTAAGTTGGTGATTGAGTCGCCCTCGGGTAAGTACTACAAGTTGGCGCGCGAGGACCCCTCCAAGCCGTATGGCACATACTCCTCCAGTATCAGGTGCCAGGAGACGGGAGTTTATCGCGGATTGGTCATCGGCGACAGCGGTAGCAGCTGGTATGTGTTTGCCCAGTGGGACTGTGTGACGGGGACAATAGCAAACTGATGGAGGAGGTGGATCCCATGAAAGTGATTAAAATGAAATAAAGAAGGAGTAACATTGCAGCTAATAATAAAAGTAATACTTGCAATGATGGTGGCGGTTGGTATGGGAGTAGCGCACGACTTTACCCGCAAGAATCCACGTGATGACTTTTCTTGAACTTTTATACACCACCAACACATCCACCGCCTATACAGCATCCACCACACATGTCGTCTGCAGCAGTAGCGAGGAAGTCTAAAAAAGAGGCTACACCCACCCCACAACACAACTACTCCAAGGAGCGCAAGGTTGGCGAAGGAACCTATGCGGTGGTGTACCTTGGCAGACAGACGTCGACGAAGCGCCGCATCGCCATCAAGGAGATCAAGACGGGCATCTTCAAGGACGGTCTCGACATGTCGGCCATCCGCGAGATGAAGTACTTGCAGGAACTCAAGCATGCTAATGTGATTGAGCTCATTGACGTGTTCTCCACCGCCAACAACTTAAACCTTGTGCTTGAGTTTTTGCCGTGCGACTTGGAGGTGTTGATCAAGGACAAGAGCATTGTGTTCAAGTCGGCCGACATCAAGTCGTGGCTCTTGATGACGCTTAGGGGCATCCACCACTGCCACCGCAACTTTATCCTACATCGCGACTTGAAGCCCAACAACTTATTACTTGCGCCCGACGGGCAGTTGAAGATTGCCGATTTCGGGCTCGCGCGCGGGTTGGGCAACCCCAACGAGGACTTATCGTCGAATGTGGTGACGCGATGGTACCGTGCTCCGGAGCTCTTGTTTGGTGCCAAGCACTATACGGGCGCCGTGGATATCTGGTCGATCGGGATCATCTTTGCCGAGCTCATGTTGCGGATTCCCTACTTGCCCGGCAAGGACGACGTGGACCAGTTGGACGTAACGTTTCGCGCGTTGGGCACACCCACGGAGCAGATATGGCCGCACGTGTCGAGCTTGCCGTTGTATAATGCATTGAAGGTGTACCCGCCACCCTCGCGCCAAGAGTTGCGCAACCGGTTCAGCGCCGCCACCGATAAGGCGCTCGAGTTGTTGATCTCGATGACGCAATTGGACCCGGGCCAGCGGTGTGACAGCACGCAGGCATTGTTGCATGACTTCTTCACCGAGCTCCCGCGGGCGACAGCTCCGGAACGGCTCCCGAAAAAGGCCGAAAAGAAGAGGTCTGATGAGAATGACGATGAAGAAGAGCATGCAGCGAAAAAGAAGCACATATAAACAGCGACCAGATCTACCTCTATAGGTCTATTTGTGGTATATATCCCTTACGTATTCGGCTATAGCCCACGACGCAGTGAGTCCTGGGCTCTCGATACCCATGAGATTTACAAAGCCAGGGAACCCCTGCTCCTCCTCAATGTAAAAATCGGCGAACCGCGTCATGTTCTCCTGCTGCGACAAGAGCTTGGGCCGCACACCCGAGTATGCCGGGTGTAATGCTCCCAGGGTGATCGCAGGGAAGTACGTACGCACCGCCTCGTATGCCCCATGCAAGTTCTTGGGGTCGGGCGTATAGTCAATGGCATCAGCATTAGCCGGGCTGATCCACTCCAAGTCGGGTCCGAACCGGAGCTGGCCACCCAAGTCGAACGTCAAGTGCGTGCCCAAGGACGACGCATTGGGGTTGGGGCACGGGTACACCAACACGTCGGTGATCTTGCCTGTGGGGGTTTCGGAAGTATAGCTGAAATAGGTGCCCTTGGCGAAATGGCTCTGGTAGTGGCGCGTGGGGGGTAGCAACATGTTGGCGACCTCGGGGGCATAAAGCCCCGCAGAGTTGATGACGTTATCGGCCGTAATCTCCATGGTACTGCCCACGCCCACAGACTCAAGGGTTAAAGTATACTCGGGGATGTGTGGGTTGAATGTAAGCAGCTCTACACGCGAACGCAAGGCTATGGTGCCATCGACATTCTCGAGCCGGCTTTCGTGGAACATGGTATAGTCGTGCGCCGAGATGATGCCCGTGGTGGGACTTTCAAGTGCCCCCGCCCGTGCCTGGATAAAGGGGAAGCGTGAGTTAGCTTGGGCGGGGGACACAAACAGCACGGGCACGTCCATGGCCCTTGCATTTGTCGCTAATTTCTCCAAGTACTCTGCCTCGGCGTCGCCCTGCGCCACCACCCACTTCCCGCACTGCCGCAATCCCACCTGAAAGTTGCCCCGCTGGTGTGTGTCGTAGATCTTGTTCTTTCCAGCAATGCATAACCGAGCCTTGAGACTGTCGGGAGGGTAGTACAATCCGGCATGGATGACCTCTGAGTTGCGCAGTGTCGTTTCCATGCCCAAGTTCTCGTTCTTGTCCACAAGCAACACGCTGTTGCCCGGCTGTTCCTGGAGTTCGGCGGCAACGGCCGTGCCCACCACACCACCGCCAATTACCACGTGCGAGAAGTCGACCCTGGTCACTGGCGACGTGTGAAGAAGGCGTGTTCTGATCAATGGTGGTACTTGTTTGGTGAACATGGACTGTGGTTGGTGGGGGAAAAAAGGGCAGAAAAGACGGGCTGGTTAAAGAAAAAGCGGCGCCGAGTACAGTGGGTCAAGCACGACTATTGCCAGACAGCTGTGGTAGTATCGCCCAGATGGTTAAAGCTAGAAAGTGCTTTGGTCTGTATTGTGGTAGAATAGCCCTGCTATCCTGAGGTGTTTTACGCTCCCCGGCGCTTGATGCTCCCCGGCGCTTTTGTAAATACAGTGTTAGCGTAACCAGCAAACCGGTTTTGTGCTCACCTCTCCCTCTTGTAGGCTTTGCAGAGACAGGAACTTCAAGGACAAGATCGGCGCCCGAGGTTGGTCATCTCCACCTGTTACCAGGAAGTATCAACAAGGGCCACCAACACTCACCGTGGTACCCATCTATGCACAGCTCTAACCCATTCATTGGTAGCACCCCTGAAGCTACCAGCCCGGGTGCTTGTCCCGGTTACCCTCCCGAAACTACCTCCGAGCACAAAAACAAAAACATGGCGAGACGAAGTTTAAACATCCCGTCGTGCGATTCTTGTGTGTGAGGGACCAAGCGTGAGGGCATGCCCATGGCGCAAGATAGAGCACCACCCCCAGTCTCGTATCCCCGATGGTACCCTGCACCAGCTCCTTGCATCCACATCCAGAACCGGTACTGCTTCTCCTCTCCCTCCAATGCACCCTATTTTGTGGTCCCTCTGAAGTGATGCAACCCCCTAACCGTCTAGGAAAAATAGGTTTGTTTCCTGGTTGGGAGCGAACCCTTGCATGTCCACACAAAGAGAGAAAAGGGCCAAATGTAAATTAGAAAAAAGGCTAGGCTTTTCCGTTTGCTCCCATGGACTCTCGTGGAATGAGACCATCTTGGAATCCAACATCAGCAGGTGACGCTAAGGGTAAAATCAACTGCCCGCCCTAGTTTGCACCCCCAGCAGCAAGATCAGAGCTACGCTGGTGATGTGAGTAGCCCAGTAGATAATATCTTTGTCGTTCCAATTTAGTTTCCGTATTCGGTAAGTTCGGTAAACACACTACTGCCACATACAGAAACAAAATAACACAAGAATATTACTTTTGAAATTGTGAGAGGAAAGGAAAAAAGAGCACCTTAGAGACAACACCATTTTGAGCATACACACCACACCACTACCACCACCACCACCACCACCACCATCACCCCAGTTACCATGAGAAGCATCAAGTCAGTTGTGGTTGGCGATGGCGGCGTGGGCAAGACCTGCCTTTTGATATCGTACACCACCAACACATTCCCCAACGACTACATCCCCACCGTGTTCGACAACTACTCGGCCTCGGTGATGATTGACGGCGAGCCCATCAAGTTGGGCCTCTGGGACACGGCGGGCCAGTCCGAATACGATCGCTTACGCCCGCTCTCGTACCCGCAGACGGAGATCTTTCTCGTGTGCTTTTCTGTGGTGAGCCCCGACTCGTTCCAGAATGTCAAGTCCAACTGGATCCCCGAGATCTTGCACCACTGCCCCAAGGACATCTTGATCTTGCTCATTGGTACCAAAATCGATTTGCGCGAGGACTTGCACTACTTGGACGAGCTATCCGCCAAGAACCTCAAGCCCATCATGCCGGAACAGGGCCGCAAGTTGGCCAAGGAAGTGGGTGCCATCAACTATTTGGAGTGCTCGGCCGCAACACAAGTGGGGGTCAAGGAGGTGTTTGACTATGCCATTCGTGCCGTGTTAGACCCACCCAGCCTGAACAAGAACGAGTACAAGGTGGTGCAAGGTGGCGCGGATAATGCCGGAACACACAAGGGCTCGACCATTGGAATTCCCGCGCTACGTGGCGGCGCAGCCAGCAGCAGTGTGGGTACTGCAAAACTGCGGAAGATCAAGAAGGCCAAGAAGTGCGCCATCTTGTGATTGCGTGTAGCTGAAGTTGCCCCATTTTGTCATCTGCTTGCCCTTTTCGCGTCCTCCGCCTTGTACTATTTTTGTTCTTGTTTGCACCTAATTTTTTATTCCTCTTTGCTGTATTAGATAGAGATATATGGAGGGGATTGGCTGATGGACACCAATCCCTCTAGTCACTGCATCCAACTGGTCTCCTGTGTTCTTCTACACCAGCCACCCTACTACTTTAGTTGATGAGGGCGGCACGCGATGGATGTACGCCTGCAGGCATGCCACTCTTTTTCCTCTCGTCCTTCCGCTTCTGCTTCTCCGTCTCCTCGCCAATCCGCTTGCGTCTCTCCTCGTCCATCTTTTCATTCTTGTCCTTCAACTTCTGCAACCGAGTCTCTGAGTTACCACCGCCTCCCACGGTCAACTCCACGTTGATCTTGCGGTTTCGGAGTAACGTGTGGTGCATCCGCAACGCCAACTCCATCTTGCTCTGGATCTCCTTCGTGTCATTATCAAACTCCAAAAAGGCAATGCCCTTGTCCTGTCTGATGCGCACGCGGTCCGGCTTGGAGTTCTTGAAATGGGAGAGCAACTCGTCCTGTTCAATGTCGTAGGGCAAGTTACCCACAAAGAGAATAAAGCGCGGGCCCTTGCCACCATTCACGCCCTTGCCCTTCTTGCCGCGTCTCGTCTTTCTCTTCTTCTTCTCCGGCTCTTCGCCAGCACTGCCCTCGCCGGGTTTCTTGTCCTTGCTCTTTTCCTTGGCCTGCTCCTCTTCTTCCCGCTTTCTCTTCTTTTCTAGCTTCTCCTGCTTGTCGGCATCTCTCTCTTCTCTCGACTTTCTAAACCCAAGCGCCTTCTTCTGCTTCTTCGATAATTTGGCATCGGCGGTAGAGGCCGCTTTAGCGGGTATCTTTTCGGTGGTGGTGAGGTCGGACATGGTTGGCTCCGACGTGATGAGGTGGGCTGAAATAGAAACTATTTTTCTCTCTCATATTTTTGTCTCCATAAAGATGTAGATCAACAGAGGATTCTACATAGACATCCCCCGAAACTAGTGCATTCAGGCTGTATCTTATACTACACATCCAACTTGTCGAGCAATTTCGCGTGCTCCTTGATGAGCGCCTCGTGCTTGTTCCTCAACTCTGTGTATGCCAGAGCCACTTTCTGCAACTTATCCTGAAGATCCTGCGTATTCTCATCAGCAGCAGCAATAGTACTGCTGCCCACCTGCTTGACAGTAGAGCTGATGCTGGAAAAGTTTTTAAACTCCAACTCTTCCACTTTCTTCTCCTGTAACCACAACTCAAAGTCGTCGCTATGTTTTCCGGCGGAAGCTGCTGGTATATCCAACGCCACTTGGTGCTCCAAGGGATCACTGCTCGCCAACACCCGCTTCAACTGCGGTATCATCCTGTGCTTCTTATCACCGACCTTACTCGCCACTGTGGACGCCAACGCATCGCTAGGGACAGCGTCGAGGGCTATGTACGTGATGGGAGAGTTGCAGGGGGCGAAGGCCTTGACCACCTGCTTGGTGACAATGTCCGACACAAAAACGCGACCCTTGGCGTCGCCCGAGACAAGGCACGTGCCGTCAAGGGAGACAGCCACTTGAGTGACAGCCGCCTCGCCGTGGTGTACAAACGTAGACTTTAAGTTCGGGTCGTGCTCGAGGGTAATGATCTTGTTCATGCCGCCCATGCTCTCCAACACTGAGGTGTGCGTGTTGATGGTGTAGAGTGGCACAGAGCGGATGGCGCCATTGTGCAAACCCACGTAGAGAGCGCGATTAGCGGGGTCGCGGGCAATCGATTCGGCCGCATTAGGTACGATAAACGTGGTGAGCAACGATTGGGTCATGATATCGTACACGCGCACAGTGCTGTCCCGGGAACTAGTGTATAGTTTCAAGTCATTCACAATCCCCGCATCGTTCCACACCAAGTCCGTCACGGGCAAGGTATTATCGGTGATCTGCCACAAGGGTTTCACGCTCCGCTCATCCTTGTTATAAATGGAGATTAACTCGGCAGTGTTCCACACGATACACCGCGCATCCTCGCCCCCCGTGGCCAAAAACGTGCCACAGGGAGAGAATTTGAGCACGCTCAAACTCTGGTAGTGTGCGTCGCGCACACACAACAAGTTTCCAGACCCGAGTTCCCAGATATATAACCTGCCGCTCTTGGACCCACCCGCGAGCAACCAGGGGACGCGGTAATTAGGCAAGCTGTGGAGGGATGCCGTGGTGGTGATATTGCCCATGGGCATTCCCACTAAGGCTAAACAGGTCAACGCCTCTGGAATGGGGATCTTTTGGTCCGGGCTCTCCTTTCCCCACGAGTAAACCTGGATCAATGCCTTGTTGGGGCTCGCTACGAACACCCGCTCTCCCGATCCGAAGCCCGTGATAGCCGTGGCGCCCCTATGCGAGTCTGCTTGTCGGAACGCGGCGTGCTGCTTGGAGCTGTGGATGGACGCAGCATATCCGTACGACTCTAGCGAGTGTTTATCCTTAGGGTCGCCCTCAGAAATGTAGAAAACCGTCTCGTCCATGGGGGAGCTGTGTCTGTGGTGTTGACAAGATGCTTCTGGAACAGAGATGAGGGAAAAAAGTGGAAAAAAAAAATATAGCAGACAGCATTGGAGTTTTTCCTCGCGCACTTTTTGCTGCCCAATTTAAAGTTGTCCACCAAGACAACCACCAGGACAACAGCACCCCCACCTTTTCCATGCCAGTGGACTTTCTAACAAGTGTCTTTTTCGATGGGCCCGAGGTAATCCCCTATTGGGACCAGATCAAAGAGTACGGCCCCACGGTGGTGCCCGTGCTCACGGCCCTTTCGGCGGCCAAGTACTACTTCCGCGGCGCCACCAATACCTGGGAACGCGACTTGCACGGCAAGGTGTACATCGTCACCGGTGGCACTTCCGGTATTGGGGCCGAGATTGCCTACGAGTTGGCGCACCGCGGGGCGCAGTTGGTTTTGCTTACGCGGTGCACCAACGACGCGTGGCTTGCGGAGCACGTGGAAGACTTGCGCGACCGCACCAACAACCCGTTGATCTATGCCGAAGAGTGTGACCTTGCGTCGTTATACTCAGTGCGGAAGTTTTCCACTACCTGGCTCGATAACCAGCCTCCAAGGAGATTGGATGGGGTGGTGTGCTGTGCGGCCGAGAATGTTCCGCGCGGGAAGGAGCGGCAAATCACGGTGGATGGCGTGGAGATACAGATGGGTGTCAACTACTTGGGCCACTACCATTTGTTGAACTTGCTTGGTCCGTCGTTGCGGGTGCAGCCACCCGACCGCGACGTGCGCGTGGTCATTGCCGTCTGTTCCTCGCAAAACTTGGGCACCATCGAGCTCGACGACTTGCTCTGGGACAATAAGCGGTACCCACGGACTGAACCCTGGAAGGTTTACGGCACGTCCAAGTTGCTCTTGGGGCTCTTTGCACGCGAGTACCAGCGGCAGTTGATGCAGTATGAGCGAAAGGACAAGGCGCCGTGTAATATCCGCATCAATATGGTAAACCCGGGCCTTGTGCGATCTCCCTCCACGCGGCGCTTCGTATCCATGGGTACGATCTGGGGTTTGTTCTTGTACGTATTGCTCTTCCCCATATGGTGGTTGTTTTTGAAATCGGTGCACCAGGGCGCGCAGTCGTTCTTCTTTGCCTTGTATGCGCCTGTGGTTATGAAGCTTGAGGGCGGCAATGTTATCCAGGAGTGCAAGATTGCCACCAAGGTGAGAAAAGAGTATGGCGACGAGAAGCTACAGGAGGAGATATTCAAGCGCACCGAGGCGTTGGTGAAGAAGTTGGAGACGCGGTCGGCGTTGGAGCGCAACAAGCGCAAGAGCAAAGCCGAGCTTGCGCGGGAGAAGGCGACGGAGCTAGCGCGGAAGCAGGACTTGTCGGTGAAGCCCAAGTCGGAGGAGGAGTTGCAGCATAAGTTGAGTGCGTTACGTAACCAGATCGGCATGGCCAGCGGCGTGGGCTCCAAGGAGTTGCCGTTATTCCCAGATGAGCAGGCGTTGAATGGGACCAATGGTGGGAACAAGCAAAGGGGTGCCCGAAAGAGGAAGGTGTGAGTAAGGGTATAGGGGTAGATGTGAATGGGATGTAGTTTCTTCCTGGGGAATGGGGTATTCCCGCCGAGATGTGGCTTGGTTTGGCGATATCTGTTTCTTTTGGCCTCTGCTGTCAGGGCGGCCCTTCTCCTTTGCGTTGAACCTTCTTTCTGGTGCTTCTTCTTCTGCTTCTGCTTCTTTCCTCCCGCGCGGCCATGCGGCATTATGGCGCACGCGCCTATTGCGACGGGCCGAAAAAGCGTAAGGCAAAACGAACAAAAAAGGGAGAGGGGAGCGAAAACTTTTTACTCCACAGCTGGCCAAACTGCTCTCTCGGTGTTCTTGTCATCATCCCCCTCTCACTTTTTCTTGTCTTGATGGGCATTTTGCAGGTGCCATTATACTTGGCGTATGGAAAGCAATGTCCGTGCAAAGAGACACTGTGGTGTGCTTGTGCCTATTGGGAACCCCCTATTCTAAACAATGTGGCAGGGGGCGAGGGGAAGGGGAAGCGCCGGAAGCGGAGGCCCACACAGCTTCTTTTAATCACGTGACTGGTGCTTTTTGCTTATCTTTTTATCGCAAGCAAATTAAATACTCGCCTTTTCTAAGTGATTTTAATGATCAAAAGATTTCTATGCTTTCTATTGCCTGTACGAGGATTCGATCAATCTGGTTGTGATCCAGGAGGGAAAGTTGTGCCATTTTTTCTTCACTCCAGTTATTTCCTACTCTTCTATCTTCGTGCTATCTGGTTGAGTCGTTACCTTCTTCTACTACCCTCACCACCACTACTTCTGCTTCCCGCATTATCACCGAGTTCCAGCCGACTTCCACCGAGGCTCGCTATTTTTTCTTGCCTCCCTCCCCCATTAGTCATTAAGCTCTCTCATTGAAATTGGTCAGTGCCGCCCTTTTTTCTATTTTTCTCGTGCCCCCCGAAAGTTCCTACCCAAATCTACGATTTTTCCGCTTCCATAGTGACCTGTTGTGTTCCCACAATGTCGACACACCCGCCACAGCTTCCACAGCAGATGCAGCAGCAGCAGCTCCCACAGCAGCCACAGCAGGCCATGTCCTCTTTAACGAGATTGCTCAACGAATCGGCGTCCAACTCCAGTAACACCACGCCTAACTTGTCCCACAACTCCTCGTCGGTGTCGCTATCCAAGGAGGAAACCATCACCCCGGCAGATGCTGCTCCCATGGATACAAAGTTGCCCAAGATCGCCACCGCTGGGTTATCCCTGGAACCACGGCCCGTGGATGGCTTTGACTTGTCACCCAACACTGTGCAGACAGGCCCGCTTGTCTCGCCCTCGCCGTCGTCCACGTTCATGCCGCGGTCGCCGTTTAACCGCCAGGCCTCGGACTCGTTCTCAAGCAACTCGGCGTTTCAGAACCGTGCCGTTGCTAGTCCTAGGTATATCAAGAACAACTCGGTGAGCCACTCGTCGTTTATCATTGGCGGCGAGAGCTTGTCGTCGTCGATCCCCTATAGCGCTCCCGGAGGTAGCCGCAACAATGGGGCAGCCGGCGCTGCATCGGCTGTCAGTGGTGCTGGTGCTGGTGCTGGTGCCCCTGCCACCATCCAGCCCTCATCATCCCTCAAGCACAACGGATCCTTTTCCTCCCTCGGGTTTAGCGAAAGCAACTCGTCTTCGCATATCCCCAACTTGCCCAACGGCCAGCCAATCTCGTCAATCCATATCCAGTCGCCTCAGGTGACCTCGGCCAACATAGACTCGCGGTTTGTCATTTCCAAGCAGCGTGTGGCCCAGGCGCAGGCGGCGCAGTTGAGCTCCTCGCAGCGGTCTGGGTCGCAATCCGGGTCGCTGTCGGGGCTCTCGTACTTTTTTTCTTCCAAGAGCACCAAGCCGCTCGTGAAGCGCGAGTCTGTCACCGATATGGGTGCGTTCTACAACAATTCTTACCATGAGGGCCACAGCAGCACCGTCATTGCCAGCTCGCCGTCGTCCATGTCGTCCACGGAGTCTGGCACCTCGGTGGCATATAACGGCAGCGGCGTGCCCTCGAGGCACAATTCCATGGCCAACCTCAAGCGCTTCTTCAAAAAGTCAACACCCATGTCGGCTGGTGGTGGCACCTCCCAGCAACAGCCGGTGCTGAACTTGTCATCTTCGTTGCGGTCGAGCGGGCCCGGATCCGTGCCTGTGCCTGTAAGTATTCCGCAGGCGGCATACAACCCAGCGGGAGCTTCCGCAGGCGCTGCCCCTGGTGCCGCTCCAGTATCTGTCCCGCAAAACTCGTATCCAGGTGTGGCCAGCTCCTCTATCACCACCACCTCCTCCTCCACCGCATCGTACTCGCAGTCGCCCAGCTCTGTGTCCATCTCGCGCTCATCGACCTTGCAGAACAAGATAAACTACCAGGAGCGCCGTCAGTCGGTGCTGAACGTGATCAACCCACATCAGCAGACTTTACCCTTTTCCAAGCGGTACACCAAGCTAGGTGAGAGTTTGGGTGCGGGTGCCGGTGGCGCCGTGAAACTCGTCACCCGCGTAAGCGACCGTAAGACGTTTGCCGTGAAGGAGTTCCGCGCCAAGTACCAGAACGAGACCAAGCGTGACTATGCCAAGAAGATCACGGGCGAGTACTGCATCGGGTCCACATTGAAACACCCCAACATTATCGAGACTGTTGAGATTAGCTACGAGAACGAGCGCATTTACCAAGTGATGGAGTACTGTGACTTTGACTTGTTTGCCATTGTCATGAGCAACAAGATGTCGCGCGAGGAGATCAACTGCTGCTTCAAGCAGATCCTCCTGGGGGTGCACTACTTGCACTCGATGGGGTTGGCGCACCGCGACTTGAAGTTGGACAATTGTGTTATTGACAAGCGCGGGATCGTCAAGGTGATTGATTTCGGGTCTGCCGTGGTTTTCTCGTACCCCTTCTCCAAGACCTTGATTGAAGCGCAAGGGATTGTTGGGTCGGATCCATACTTGGCCCCCGAGGTGTGTGTGTTCAACAAGTACGACCCGCGGCCGGTCGACGTGTGGTCTGTGGCTATTATCTACTGCTGCATGATGTTGAAGAAGTTTCCCTGGAAGGTGCCCAAGTTGTCGGACTCGAGCTTCAAGTTGTTTGCCTCGCGCGGCGAATTTGTGCCCATTTCCGAGATGTTGAAAAAGACTCCACAGGAAGTGTCCAAGACGCATAGTAATGGGTCTAGCAACGGCGGCGGGTTGAATAATCTCGGGGATATCAGCGAGGCGTTGGAAGAGGATATTACTAATTTGCCACGGGCACCACCAGCCGCTGGTCCTGCTGATGATGAGAAAAACGGCCAGAACATACAGGACGATCATGATGGTAAAGACCACACGTCCGCTGAGACTGGTGCTAACCGTCTTTTGCTCGCCCTACCCGAGGATTGCCGCCCCTTGATCGGCCGCATGGTGGAACTCGCGCCCGCGTGCCGTATCACCATTGATGAAGTGTTTAGCGACCCATGGTTAAGCCTGGTGAGCATGTGTACCGTGGAGGAGACGGCGCCCGGGTCGGACATTTACGAAGTGCAAAAGTGCAACGACCACGAGCACACGCAGGTCGACCAGTCCAAGGCCCACATTGCTGCATTTGACAAGAACAAAAAGAAGTAGTGCACATAAAATGGATGGTATCAATTTTTCATTTCTTTATTTGATTACTGGCTATATACAAATGCTGCCCTTGCCCTGCCCTCGTCAGGGGACGACTTTTACGCCCACCAAGGACGCAGTGCTAATGATACTACCGACAATAGCCTTCATATCCACGTCCTTGTGCCTGTCGTCCGTCTTTTTAATCTTGGCAATCTCCCAGACATGTTTCAACGATACCTCGCCCACGGGTTCCTTCCAGCTCTTACCGCCGCCCTGTTTCAACCCGGCCGCCTGCATCAAGAGCCACGACGTGGGTGGTGACTTCATCTCAAACGTGAAAGTTCTATCGGGTTTGATCTGGATGAGCACGGGGATCGGCGTACCCGGAGCGTAATGCGCTGTGCGGGCGTTGAACTCCTTGCAGAAATCAATCGCCTTGACACCCTTGGACCCCAACGCAGGACCCACGGGTGGGGCGGGGGCGGCCTTGCCGGCCTCGACTATTAATTTTACCAACGCGCCCTTTGATGCCATGGTTGTGTGTGCACTGTGTTGAGTTTGACGAAAAAGTTTTTTTTTCTCTCAGAACCTCATTTTGCTCAGTTTTGATGAGTGAAGAAAAAATCGTGCAAAGGGGTTTGCGATGGGAGGAGCACTATAGAGCAGAACCACCATACAACAGGACCACAACGATGTCAAAGATACTCCCACTTACGGCCAAGGCCAAGACGACAACATTGAAGCAGCCACGCGAGTTGTTCACCTATTCTCGCGACGATAGTGGCTCCTATAACTTTGACGGTTCCCGTCAGCAAATGTCGTACTACTACCTCCCGGCCACATCGCTAGATCTGAACATTGACTTGCTGGCGGGGTACACCAACTTCAAGAAGATCCCCGAGGAAGAGAACCTCGCGGACTTTACCCCGTTTTTGCACGGGTTGATGCAGCATGAACAACAAAACGGGTCTCGCGTCGCGGGGGATATTGTCACCTTTAGAGGCATTATGACCAAGATCCTTGCCTTGCCGTACAACTTGGCCGATCCCGTGGACTTGTACGTGGTTCCCTTTGACGGGCAGTTGTTTGTGGCCATGGATAATGAGGTGGAGCTTGTGCGACGTCAGAAGCAGGAGGAGGAGAGGAAGAGGGCAGGGTGCGACAGCAGTTACGAGTACATCAAGAAGTGTGAGTACAGCGGGTACAAGTTTGAGACTGTAACCACCATCCCCAGTCCGTGGAGCGAAGTCACACGGTCGCAGATTACTAACCGCACCAAGAAACTCGTGAGCAATTACGAGCAGCACCTTCTGGTGATCAAAACGTCCATCGGCAAAGTGAAGCTTGTGCTTGCGGGGGAGATTGACTGCTGCTGGGACTACATCCCGGAGGACGAGCCCAAAAAGGTCCTTAACCACTATGTCGAGCTCAAAACCTCAAGGGTGGTGGAGAGCAATGCGCAGGTGGTGCAGTTTGAAAAGAAGTTGTTCCGCACGTGGTGCCAGTGTTTCCTCATGGGTGTTCCCACGATAGTGTATGGGTTCCGTGATGACAAGTTTATCTTGCGCAATGTGGAGTTGTACAAGACCGAGGAGGTGCCGCTTTTGATCAAGGGCAACCCGCTCACCGAGAAGAACAAGATCAACTGTACGAGTGCGTTGAAGTGGTATGGTGCTGTGGTGGAGTGGTTGACGAGTGAGATTGACGCCAGGGATGGAGCGAGAGCGTTCCGCGTCAAGTACGATCCGGGAAGAAAGACGTTTACCTTGACTGAGACGGACGCAGAGACCAATGACAGGTTGAGGACCGGTGGCGTGTTGACCAAGGAGTTTGTTGAGTGGAGACGCAGTTTGAAAAAGTAGGGCAAGGAAGGTATAGGAAATGATCGACACTGTGAGGTAAGCAATAGCAATGTAGTTGCCCTGTAGGTATACAATAGGATTGTTCTGCTGGAGGAGTGTCTGGTGTGATGCCTATACTCTTTCTTCGGACATATCTGCTTTGGTCATTCGGAGAATTACACAAAAGTGGCAGTGAAAGGAAAAGGGATCGGAGAAAGCCAGGCGCATGTGGAAAGGAGCAGAGAGAGGTTTAGTAGAGGGGAGTCACCCCGCTGCAAAGAGAGGAATTGTTTCTCCGCACCTCGTGGTGGGCAACACCTGGATGTGCTCTCTGCTCCCCAACCAATGAAACAACAATGGACGGAGAGATGAGGGGCTGAGGTTGGGTGTAGCTGGCCCAGTTCGGGCTCTGATCCGCGCCCCGCAAAAAAAGGGGGGTGGCGAGGGAAAGAAAAAGACATGCAAGTCGGCATTTCTTTTTGATTGCTCTCTCGCTGTCTCCCTGGTGTCTGGAAACCGTGGCGCCACAGCGAGGGGAGGGCCAGTACCATGGGCCTGCCCTCTCTTCTCGTGTCCTACTGTCTTGGACGCCTGCGTACTCTGTGTCCTGCCGTCCCGCCTGTTCTCTCTCTCGCCCTCTGATCTCTGTTCAACATCCTCGGCAAAAACGTGAGAGACTCCTTCCTCCCCCGGAAAAAAAATGTGACTTTTTCTGCTACCGTGTGCCGAAGCAGCCAATGGCGTTCCGGGAATACGTAATTACTGTGCAGAAATATCACAAGGAGTTTTGAAGCAAAGGGAGGCATTGCGAGAGTTGAGGTTTGTGGCTGCCAGAAACAAGAGATACGCACGGCACCCACGCCGCCTGCATGGCAGGAAGAGCAAATCACGTTATGTGAGGCGGAAGTGGCCACCGCGCATGCTCCCATCCACCGGGCAGCAGGTCACACTTTGGGCCCCCTTAGTGGATACGATAACCAGTTGTAGTCATATACATGGCAGTTGCACGCGGTGGCAATGACCTTCTCCCCCTTCGTAGACCCATTCTGGCATTGTTGCCCTTACTGCACCTCTGATGACCCGTGTTCACCACCTGTAGACGTGGCTAACTTTGATGTGTCATACAAAAAAAACCGCGGGTCTGGACTCGGTTGGCTGATTGATAATCATTTTTGGGCCTTTTTTTCTTTTATTCTTTTATTCCCTTCTTGGAACAAAGAACAAGCAAAAGTGCCACACCCCGCATGGCGGATGGGGGGAACGAGCAAAGGAGCTGGAGGGCCCGGAATCCCAGGGGGAGGAAGGTATAAATACAACCCGAAATTCCACCCGCCCTTCAGTGGTTTCCATCCAGTTAGATTGTTTCTATTTCTCATCACCCACCACATTCATATTCACAATGGCCCCCACCTTTACCAACTCCAACGGCAACCCTATCCCCGACGCCTTCGCCACACAACGCGTTGGCCAGCACGGGCCCTTGTTGTTGCAGGACTTCAATTTGCTCGACTCGTTGGCCCACTTTGACCGCGAGAGAATCCCCGAGCGTGTCGTGCACGCCAAGGGCTCTGGTGCCTACGGTGTCTTTGAGGTCACCGACGACATCACCGATGTTTGTGGTGCCGCCTTCTTGGACACTGTTGGCAAGAAGACGAGAATCTTCACCAGATTCTCCACCGTTGGTGGTGAGTTGGGCTCGGCTGATTCGGCCAGAGACCCCAGAGGCTTTGCCACCAAGTTTTACACCGAGGAGGGCAACTTGGACTTAGTGTACAACAACACACCCGTCTTTTTCATTAGAGACCCCTCCAAGTTCCCCCACTTTATCCACACGCAAAAGAGAAACCCTGAGACGCACTTGAAGGATGCCAACATGTTCTGGGACTACTTGACTACCAACCAGGAGGCTATCCACCAGGTGATGATTTTGTTTTCCGACAGAGGCACCCCCGCGTCGTACAGAGAGATGAACGGGTATTCGGGTCACACTTACAAGTGGTCCAACAAGAAGGGTGAGTGGCACTATATCCAGGTGCACTTTATCTCGGACCAGGGTGTCAAGAGCTTGACCAACGAGGAGGCGGGCCAGTTGGCGGGCTCCAACCCCGACTTCGCCCAGGAGGACTTGTTCAAGAACATTGCTGCCGGCAACCACCCCTCGTGGACGTGCTACATCCAGTCCATGACCGAGGCCCAGGCCAAGAAGGCTGATTTCTCCGTCTTTGACTTGACCAAGGTCTGGCCCCACAAGGACTACCCCTTGAGAAGATTCGGCAAGTTCACCTTGAACGAGAACCCTAAGAACTACTTTGCCGAGGTGGAGCAGGCCGCCTTCTCGCCCGCGCACACCGTCCCTTACATGGAACCCTCGGCCGACCCCGTGTTGCAGTCGAGATTGTTCTCGTACTCGGACACCCACAGACACCGGTTGGGCGCCAACTACACTCAGATCCCCGTCAACTGTCCCGTCACCGGCCGCGTGTTTAACCCCCACATGCGCGACGGCCCCATGAATATCAATGGCAACTTGGGCTCGTGCCCCAACTACTTGGCTACCGACAAGCCCATTGAGTTTAAGCAGTTTTCCTTGCAGGAGGACCAGGAGGTGTGGACTGGCGCTGCCACGCCCTTCCACTGGAAGTACACCGACGCTGACTTCAAGCAGGCCACCGCTTTGTGGCACGTGTTGAAGCGGTACCCCAACCAGCAGGAGCACTTGGCCCACAATGTGGCTGTGCACGTGTCTGCTGCCGACGCGCCCATCCAGGACCGCGTGTTTGAGCTTTTCACCAAGGTGCACCCCGACTTGGGTGCTGCCATAAGAAAGGAGACCTTGCAGTTGTCGCCCAGAAAGTAGACGCGGCTACTAGAACGGTTGTGTAGTTGATATTTATACTGATTATGTTTCCATTCACATGTGATTAATCTTTGGCATTATGTACTGCGTATATATACTCTCTTCTCATTTCCAGCGTGACCCTTTCCTTATAACTTTGTCGTGTTGCAAGAGGCACAGGCGCAGCTGGACCCGCACTTGCACAGACTGCCGCAGCAGTTAATTGTCGATTTCGACGACTTGGCCAACGCTGTGGGGGTCTTGGTAGAGGAGCACGAGGAGGTTTTGTTCTTGTTACCACCGCACATTATAAGTCAGGGAGATATGTGTTGATCTTGCAGAAGAGCAGAGAAGAGTATGTGTTGGTGGAATGTGGGGGGCAATTTATACTGGATGGTTATCGTCGATTGGAGAAATTATCGCATCCGGTTGCCTATTTGGGCAGTCCGCCATGCGCTGCGCAATTTCGCCTGGGACAAGAAAAGGAAAAGAAAAAGGCAACGCCTTGGGGTCACTCCGCACGACGGGACACAGCCAGGTCGGCTGCTCTTTGCAGGTGGAGACAGTGCTTTTGGCGTGGGTCAGTATCCGTCACGTGCCGGCGACGTTGGAGGCGGCTTTTATCAATGGCAATGTTGCGTTCTTCCAATGGCACCCCCCTTTTCTTGAGCAACACAGGCACGCCACTATGCATCAGGCTACTCTTGCAAGGCGTACATGTTTCCAAAGCTTTCCTTCCGTTCTTCCTGCACTCCCACGCTCCCGCCCTGAGAGACTTTTCTAATTATAGTTGGAAATGTTAGACACAACCTGGCTGTGCTTCTACGTCAGAACTTTTTTTTACGTGACAACTTTCGTGGGTAGAGCTAAACTGTAGTTCGGCCCGATTTCCTGGCGCAGCCCCCTTTTTTAAAGTTCTTGGCCCTATTCTTTCTTATACTGGGCCCGCCCAGAGTAGGAAAATATCATGAGACAGCCAAATGGCCCAATGCAACCACACCAGGCGCGGATTTCATTTAATCCCTCAGCTGAACGACCGCCTCCGTCACAGAGGTGTTTCTCAAGTAGTTGCCAGAAAGGGTAAAACACGGTTGATCACACGCTGGCTGGCTGGATGGGGCACATGGGCCATGAGCATTCGCGCTAGAAACGCAAAAATTTTTTGACTTTTTTTGCCTTTTGTATGCTGCTCTGTTTACACCCGAGAGTTCCAGAGTGCCGGATGCAGTAACTGATGATCCCAGGCTTAGACACTCCAAGACGACAGCGGTGTGTATATAAATAGGGACACCCCCCCCCCCCGAATGTGTTGACCCTCTTCTGCTCTTCTCTTGCTCTGTAACCCACTCATTCACACACACCAATACATCCCACCATGGACATTCTTTCTGACGTTAACAATATTATCAACGGCGGCGAAGCCTTGTTCAGCACCATCACTAACGGCGCTGTAGTCTTGTTCGACTCCTTGACCTCGCGGGGTGCCGGCGGTGTGGCCACATTGACCTCGGATGCCGAGGGGATTTTCCACTACGTCACCCTGAACGCCGTGTCCAATTTTGGCAAGGTCACGCTGGGCGTCGTGTCGGAAGTGCATGTCGTCAAGACCATGGGCGAGTCCAAGATCACCATTGCCGAGCAGCAGTTTGTTTCGGGCACTTCTGCCGCCGCAAGTGCCGGTGCTGCCCTTGTGGGTGTCCTGGACCTGTCATTTGACAGCAGCGTGCTGGAAATAACCGCCTCAGGCTCTGCCGTCATCTTGGACGACAGCGACAATGGCAGCAACAGCAAGACGGAGAGCCGGAGCAAGAGTGCCAGTGCCAGCGAGAGTGCCAGTGCCAGCGAGAGCGAAGAGACTGACAGCGGCTCGGCCAAGGAGACTGGTTCCTCCAGTGCTGCGTCGAGTGCGTCCAGAGAAGCTGCTTCGTCGTCCAGGATCACCTCGGGCTCCAGCTCGGAGAGCGGGAGCAGCTCGTCCTCTGCCACCTCGAGCTCCACCTCCACCAAGAACGCGGCACCTGCTGCTTTTGAGTCACGCCAGTGGAAGAAGTCGGCTGCCGTTGCTGGCTTAATTGGATGCTCCTTTGTTTTTAGCTTGTTCTAAACGAGTGAGGGTGAATCCTCCTTTTCTGTAGATGTGTAATTATGTGCAAATATGTTTAGTGCTTCTCGGCCCTCTTTTGCACCCGGTGGATAGCAGAAGACAGGAAAAAAGCGCTCTGGCACAAACAGAGGTCCCGCGAGCATGGCTCGTATAGAGGTAGTGGCACCTTTCTCGGCACTCCTCTCTTTGCTGCTACAAGCACTGTCCTTCTCCATCGTTGGTTCTGTAGCAAGCCAGCATTCAATGCACGTGATGCGAGGGATGCAGAAGCCAATGCGGATACGGTTGCCTATGCGAGCCTTGGTAATATTGGTGCAACGCCAGTGACATTCACGAGCTACTGTGCGGCACATATCCAGGGCGCGCATGCTCCTATTGTGTGCTGTTGTTTATAGGCCGCCCCTATCTATTGTTGCTCTCTCGTCCTGGATATAACCAGAATGAGTGGAAAAGTGACAGACCATTTGGGTTGCTGTTTCTTCCATTTCGGGAGTACAAATATATACCGCGTGGTTTTTCTTCTCCCCCCTCACTCTCTCACCTGAAGCCAGAAAATTAGGTCTCCCGACTGGATTCCATTCTGGCTGGACGTGTACCCCCCAGGTGAAGCCATTCAACCACTCATTTTTTGCATTCATCGGCTTACCAGCTGTAAGAGGAAACGGTAACAACAGCTGGTGGGGTCAGACGACACTGAGACATTCGAAAACTTACCCAGCGCGACATTTCCCCTTTCCCGTTTTTCCCACACTTCTTCCAAAATGTCGTTGCCCGCTTCACCAGCCATCTCGGGCTCACCCGCCATGACCTCGCCAGTACGGAGTTCCGCCAGCTCGTCCAAGACATCCATCAGCTCCATCACCTCATCAGACCCCATGTCAAAACCGGCGCGCTTGCAAATCGACCCCAGCACCATACTAGAAGACGGGCAGCCCGTTGCAGCGGGCGCCACCGCGTTCAACATCTGGTACTTGCGGCACGCCGATGAGGCCAACAAGGCGCACATCAAGCTGAAGTTCCGCGTCAACATCGCGCGCGACCAGGGGTACACCCGTGCTCGCGGAAGTGCCACGCCCACATGTCTCTTTTTCAGCCGCGGGTGCTGCTACCAGGGGTCTAAGTGCAAATACTACCACCGGTTGCCGCTTGAAACCGACTCCGTGCTTCCGGCGCAGGACTGCTTTGGTCGCGACAAAACGGCACTTTACCGCGATGATATGACAGGCGTGGGCTCGTTCAATAAGGTCAACCGCACGCTCTTTGTGGGCGGGTTGCACATGAAACCGAACATCGAGGTGAGTGTGCGGCGTAGTTTCAGTGAGTTTGGCACTGTCGACAAGATCAAGGTGTTGAAGGCCAAGTCGTGCGCGTTTGTCACGTACAGGCTTGAGAGCGAGGCTCAGTTTGCCAAAGAGGCGATGCAGAACCAGTCGTTGGAGGCGGGTGGCAACGAGGTGCTACTGCTAAAGTGGGCGCACGAGGATAAGAACCCCGCAGCACAGGCGGAGGAAAAGAGGAGGACGGAGGAAGTTGCCATGTCTACAGTGCGGAACCTCCTCCTGGGGGAGAATGTAACAACCGTGAATGGTGGTAATAATGAGGGGGGAGTGGGTGATGATGAAGAAGAACGTGGGGTGCATGATGAGCCTTCACGATTCCAGACGCAGAACTACCGCATATCCAAACCAACTCCTCCGGCCGTCAAAAATGGAACCAGCACAGCGTTTGCGATCCTCAACGACAAGCAGTTGGGCGATATTGCCCGGTTAAAGGCGAAGTTGCAGCTCAAGCAGCGCGATTCCGACTTGACCGGCGTGCTTGGCGAGTACTCAAGTGATGAGGACGATGATTAGGTATATTGGTTGGGATGTATATATATAGGGTAATCAAGAAATGCGGCACACGATGTATGCCACTTTTTTTTCCTCTTCCCCCTGATCGACCCATTTGCATCCGGGGTCAACACCATCGGATATGAGTACCCACAACACGCTTGGGCCAGACGAGGTTACAGATGACATGCCTGCCTTATTCACTCCGTTGTTCGTTCGCGGCCTTACGTTGTGCAGTCGTATCGGAGTGTCGCCCATGAGCACCAATCTCGCAACGCACTCCCACCCCACGCATGACCACTTTGCGCACTACGAAAAGTTGGCCAAGGCGAAACCCGGGATGATCATTGTTGAGAGCACATCGGTGGCTCCCTCTTCCTCCCCTGAGAAGCTCGGGATATGGAACGATGACCAGGCGCGGGCGTTGGCAGAACTCGTGGTGGCATTGCACCAGCATCAGCAGGTGGTTGCCGTGCAGCTCGACCACCATGGCGAGTTGGCCCTGCTCTCGTCGGATTGCTTTGGCGATGCCGCAAAGCGGGCAGTGGAAATTTCCCGGTTCGATGCGGTGGAAATTGCTGCCGCTTATGACTCTCCCCTTCATCAGGCATACTCGGCAAAGAGGGGTGAGGTGTGTCAGTTGCTTCTTGCGGTGATTAGAGATATCCGCAGCAAAGTAGGAGATAACACTCCCATCTTTCTCCGCCTCGCTGCGTGCAACCGTCCTGTAAACGAGGGTGCGGAACCCTCATGGACATTGGACGACTGCAAGCAGCTAGTCGATGCCGCCATCTCAAATGGAGTGGACGTGATTGACATTGCTGGCGGCGGAAGCATATCCCATATGACGGGTCCCAGCTCACGCGTAAGCATGGCGCGCGCCATCAAGGAGCACGTACAGGACCGGTGCCTCGTGGCCTGTGCCGGCGGACTAGATAGCGATATCCCGCTTTTGGAGCAGCTCCTACGCGTACGTGCATTTGACTTGGCGCTCTTTGGCCGCGGGTTCCTCAACAACCCGGATCTCATATCCACCATTGCCTCAATAACTAAATAGTACACAAACACCGCCACTTCATTCCTTCACGGTCTGCGACTTGTACTTGTAGAGCCAGTCGGGGACGCGTTGGCCCCCATTCTTTAAGAACTTCTTCAATGGAATGAAGGTATCGGCATCGGCATCCGAAATAAAAGTGTAGCTTGCGCCCTGTTGACCCGCGCGGCCCGTGCGGCCCACACGGTGCACGTACTCGTCAAACTTCTTCACCATCTGGTAGTTCACCACCAACGTCACGTTGGGAATATCGATCCCGCGCGCAGCCACGTCGGTGGCAATGAGGATGGCAGGACTGTGCGCGCGGAAATCGGTAATCGCCTGTTCGCGCGCCTGCTGTGACTTGGACCCGTGGATCACGACATTGGGCAAGTGTTTTCCCGCGAGCTCCGCGGAAAGGGCGTCGCAGCTGGCTCGGTAGTTGGCGAAGATAATCACTAATGGCGGCTGGTCTCTTTGGTGGTGGCTGTGCATGTGTCGCTCCACCATCTTCACGAGTTTTGCCACCCGTACTTCCTCGCCGGTATTCGCCAGCAAGTACTCAAACTGCTGGTTGATATTATCGAGCGCCTCGCCGGCGCCGCCAATGTACACGTACGCCGGATCAACAAGGTAGTTCCGCGTAATCTTTTCAATCGGCGGCGATATCGTGGCGGTGAACATCATGCACACCTTCTTCTCCAAGTGGAATATACGCCTATCAATCCCGGTGACAAGCGCCTCGTTCAGCGGTAGTGCCGCCATGATCTTGCCCAAATCCTTCTCAAACCCCATGTCGATCATGCGGTCGGCCTCGTCCATGATCAAGTAGTAGCATTTTTCCAAATCTACGATTTTCCGCTCTACCACATCCACTAGCCGGCCCGGGGTCGCCACTATAATTTCCACGCCAGTGGTCTCAACTTGGCTGATAGAGTCCTGGTACCCGTGCCCGCCAATGATGGGCAACGCCGTAAGACGTAGGGACTTGGCGAATTTGTCAATCTGGGACGTGATTTGTAATGCCAACTCGCGCGTGGGCGCAAGCACTAGTCCTAGCGGCTGGTGTCGCGCCTTCTCATACCGGAGATAATTGGCATCAATTTCGTTGATGTATTGGAGCAACGGGAGCACAAAGGCAAGGGTCTTTCCCGATCCCGTCTCGGCGACGCCCACAACGTCGCGCTTGGCTAATGCCACGGGGATAGCGGCGCGCTGGACGGGCGTGGGGTCCTTGAACCCGAGCCGGTCCACCACAGCCAGAATGGATGCGCTGAGTTCGGCCTCGCGCCATGATCGGAGTGCGTGCGGCACATCCTTGCCCTTGGTGGAGATACCGTTGTCCTCGTTAAATATACGCCAGTCGCGGCCCGTCATCTCGGCGAGGGTCTTGTACGACCAGTGTGTGCGCACAACGTCCTTGGCGATGATATCGTCGTGGGAAGGGGTGAGCTCATCTATTAGCGGGACAAACTGGAGGGAATCATCCTGGTCGTCCTGATCCCAGTCAAACTGGAAGTGTCTCGCGGTGGTCTTTGTACGGGCGGGAGTAGGGGCGGGTCGTTTCTTTTCTCCTACTGGGTGACTGTTGGTTGGCGTCGCCCTTCTCGGTGGTGGTGGAATCAGCACAGGCGCTGCCTGCTCGGCCAGCCTCTTTGCCCGCTTGTTGCGCGGTATAAACATGGGTGTGGCGTGCGCATTATCATCTGCAAGCAACTCCTCAATCGACTGGGGCCGTTTCGACATCCTGTGTGGTGATGAACTCTTACAGGTTCATTGTTTGGAAAAATCTCTGTATCTTTTCGTATAAACGGAAAATTGTATATATGGAAAATAAAAAAATGTATCAAGGGCATCATCATCTCCACCTGCCCATCTCGTCTCTTTTTCTGTCTAATCTCCCGTGTCTGGAAAGTCAAGCTGTAGTATGAATGGAAACCCCCACCGCGGTGAAACGTTCGTCGCCGTCTATTAGTTATCTATTGCAAATCGCCAAAGGGATTAAAGTTGGGAACGATTCTGTTTCTGTCAGAAGTGTCTCGCTGTAGAGAAGCCTTCAGCGGGGGCAGCGATTGCTGCTGCTGCTTCTGCGGTGGTGGCTGTGGTGCTTGAGCTAGTGTCTGTTTTGCCTGTTTCGCCAGCTGGCGCGGCTTCTTAGAGTCCCCCGTGTTGAATCCATAAAAGTACCCATCCACCTCGTTGCACAAGTGCCGGATCAAGTTCTTGACATTCACCAGGTGGAAGTAGTTGGGCGTCTGCAAGTTGCCAAACTCATTGATGGAAAAGTTCAAAATCTGGTCATTCGTCAACTCGTACTCGCACGGGACCAACAGGCTAGTTGATCCCGCGGTTGCACCACCCTCGTCGAACTTCCCTGTGATGTACAATTCCGGCTGGTTAAATGGCAACACGGCACAGAGCCAGATACGCGTCTTGTAAATCTTAAACAACTCCTTAATGAGCCCGCGGAAATCGATGCGCTTGAACCCTGCGTAGTAGTAGAAGATCAACTTTTTAAAGTCACACTGGTACTCCACATTGATTAACGTCAAGTCGGACTCGAGCCCAAGCTCCTTGATCTTGTTGAAACAGGTGACAAATGCCTTCTTCTCCTCAAGAAACTTGCCGCTGATCTTGTGTACCTCCTTGGGCGTGGCGAACCGGAGCACCTGTTTCGTGGGCAAGGTGATGATAAACTCATTGTCCTCATTCAGATGCGAGTTGATGATTGTCGCTGCATTTAAGCTGGTGGAATGCGCGCCGCCGTTGGTCTTGGTCACCTGGCCCTCGATGATGGTCAAGCTTTTCAAGTGCTCCAACTTTTTCAAAAAATTAAACAAGATAGCAAAGTTCAAGTTCACCAACGGCTCAGCAATCATCACCAAGTCTTTTCCCCTGTCGCCGTCCACAATCACCAAGTCGTTCTTTTGCAAAAAGATATTGGAGCTGTTGGGGTACGACAAGAGGTCAAACTTGCCGTTCTTGTTGATCACAAGGCAGAGAATCTTGTGGTTGAACGTCAAGTTGTTGAGGTTCTTGATAAAAGTGATCAACTTGACCACCGTAGGGTTTGACAAGAGGCTGTTCAACAGGGAGAGGATGCCCATGGTGATGGCGGGGTCTTGGAAGTACTTGATCGTCTGCATGTAGAGCTGCTTCAACTCGGGCGAGGCTACAATGTACTGGTCTTTCAAGATCAAGCCGTTATCCAAGTTTATGGCACTGTGGGGCGGATGTGGCATCTGCTGGGGGAGCTGTTGCGGTATCTGCTGCGAGTGGTGGCGCTTCTGCTGGACAGCAACGGACTGCTTCTCGCGCAAAGGAACAAACGTTGGCGTGGAGCCAACGTCGATCGCAGGTATCTGCAGCTTTCTCCGCTGCTGGGTCTGCTGGAATGGCACCGCCTGCTGAGGTGACTGTTGTGTCTGCTGCTGTTGTGCCTGTTGTTGTTGTCCCTGTTGCTGTATTGGCAACTGTCCGTAGAAAGGATTGAAGGGAAAATCCACCAACTGGCTGGGTCTTCTCGACTGGAAATCATTGAGGCTGCTCCCTAAAGACATGTTGGCAAACGAATTGTTGAATCCAAAGTCATCGCCACCGGGAAGACGCAAGTTGTTGAGGCTGTTCATAATGGCAAACGACGACAAGTCTTGCTTGTGGGCACTGCCGCAGAAAAAGTTGGACGAATGGGCCCCAATTTGCGGTGACTGATGGATTGCCACCGGCAGTTGCTGGTGCTGTGGTGGTTGGGCTTGCGGTTGCAGCTGTGGCGGTTGTGGTGGTTGTGGCAGCTGTTGGTGGTTAAAAAAATTGTGTCTCGTAAATGACTCAGCAGCGTAGCTGGGTCTTCTCGAAGAGATGTTAGAGACCCCGCCTTGCAACTCAAGTGGCAAGTGGAAGGCGTCCTTGTTCAACGCGGTAGTGCCCTGGTAGTACGTTGAGAGGTCAGTGGGCGGCGTCTGCAACGAGGACTCGTCAAGTGCCGTGAGCTTACTGTATAAGATATCACCAAACTGCTGCTGCTGGCTAAGGGGGTCCTCGGCGGAGTCGGTGTCATGGTTGCCCGACGACTGGGTGAGCAGGTGAACGAGCGGGAAATCTATTGGTTGCTGCTGTTGCTGTGCGGGTAGTGGCGGTGGCGCCGATGGCGGCTGCTGCTGATTCTGCTTCGGCTTGTCGCCGTCTTTGTACCGGTTGCTGCTGCCACTATCATTTAAGAAGTCAGGGAAGTTCATGATGGCAAACGGCTCTTTGATCATTATCCCGCGGCTGAGCACTTGTTGCTTCTGTCACTGTTCTTCTCTGAATTTTCTCTGTTTTCTCGTTGTAGGGTTCGATGCTAATACACGGTGTGCATCTACTTTTTGGCAGAAGTCTGCTGGGTTGATGGAGAGAGACGGAGATGGATGGATTCAGAAGAAAGCACTTGTGACTGACGTTGTTTGACTCTGGGGGAGTGGGTTTGGCTTTTACAGTTTGTCTCTGGTTATGCGTGATGTATAATCGTGAAATTGTTGCTTCCCAACAACGTGAATGGCGAAACAAAAAAAATGCCCGTCACAAAGAGAGGCCCAAGAAGAGAAAAAAATGATGTTTTCGCTGTTCTCTTTAAGGAGTCATGACTATGAAACACTGTCGTCACAAGCACAGCCATACGCGTCACAGCGGGGAAAGGGAATGGCGTGCTGTTCTCTATGGAGTAGAAGTCTAACTATGGTTGCCATGCGCAGTGCTACTTATTTCCCTGGCCATACCAGATATTCCATGCACACGGGAGAAAAAGCCACCTACTTTCTCTGGCACCCCGCCTCTGCCTGCTGCCTTCTGCTGCCGCACCGGGGAGACGCGATGCGGGGGGGCTCATCTGGCTCTAACTGGCTCTGCTCACAGGCTCTTCTACCGTTAATCTTTTTTTCTTCTACGGTGGGGTTCGAAGGGGGGGCGTGACCTTCCCTTCTCCCTCCCTCTCTTTCTTCCTTCCTTCCTTTCTTCCTCTCTTCCTTCCTTTCTTTCTTCCTTCCCTCCACAGCGTGCGGGAGGGAGAAGAAGACAAGAGCCAGGAGCCAGGAGCCAGGAGCCAGGAGCCAGGAGCCAGAAACGACAAAAGACGACAAGACAAAATATGACGTAAAGGCAAAGTGAAAAGAAAAGTCTCGGTCACGTGACAAGGGGTTATGGACTTTACATTTCAAACCCCGCACGACTTTCCTTTTTCTTTTCTCCTCCACTCTCTCCCATTCTCCCATTCTCTCATTCTCACAAGATGGCTTCTTATGCATTTTAGCTTTTTGCCCGCCCGGGGGAAACGTCTCCCCTCTCCTTACATAGAAACTCGTTGTACCCTCCCCATAACCAGAGTGACCACGCCATATCTGCGTCTAACCACTTGTAAGCGACCTCAAACACCACTTATGTAGCTTGGGTTTAGGTGAACTCCTGCTTATTAGTAATCCTTCTCTCGTCAACCACTTTTCCTCCCAGCTGCCTCCCCCTCCCACTGTTTTTTTCGCAGCAAAGTCGTTTCCCCACAAAAAAAGTCGACGAGACTTTGACTCCATGTCTTGTGCTTTCCCCCTCTTTCAGTCCTTATCTGCACCAAGAGAAGCATGACTCTACACCCAATCCCCCCAATAGATTCGCGCGAAATAATAGTATACATTTTAAAGAGATTGTGAAACACGCATACACACAGTGTGATATATCCAGCTACGGAGAAAAGCGAGTATGTTGTTGGTGCACCAACCTTTTTGAGTTCTTCTCTCGTCCTTTCTCTATAGCACCAAAGAAACGAAAAACTTATGGGGGCGGGGGTAGCGGTGGATTGTTCATTGTGGGGAAAAGGGGAGTAGACACTATCAAAGCACCGTCCCTTCCCAATTCCCTTCCACTTCCACTCCTCTCTCTTGCAGATGGGGTCTCTTCCCTTTACTTGCCAATTACAGACCCCCTCCTCAAGCCCAGGCCAGCCATGGGCGGGTACACGCCGTGACCCTCAACAATCACCGTCTCGTCCTTGTCCAAAGGCTCGCAGGTGCACCACCCTTCCTTGGGGGTGATGTCCATGATCTCGTGTACGTGCTGGCCGCATCCGGTCCAAGACTTTCGTTCTAGAGGAGCATTGGTTAGTATGGGCAGAAAGCTAAAGCAAACTGATAAGGTGTGTGCACATACGGCAAATTCCGCAGATTTCGGTTTGGCACATGGTAGTTGTTGTTGTTGTTATTGTCTAGTGTATATCGAATAGATAGATGTTGATCTGGTGGAGAAAAGAGGAGGGAAACTAAAGCAAAGAACGGAAGAGGGTGTTGGGTGGTATTTATACTTTGAAACTTATAATGACCCACTTTTCCTTCACCCCAGATAGAGAAACAGAAAGAAGCAGAGATAGTGAGAGTAAATGGGAACGGAAGTGGAAAAGGCGCCACTTGAGAGATAAAGATTTTCTCGTCTGGACTTTAAATGCCGATACCAGTCGGTTCTCTTTCTACACTAAGAAAAAACAAAAGTTCCCTTCGCCCAGACTCGGTGCACGCGAGTTTACCCGAAAGGCGCGGACCCCATGATTCTAATACGGAGCCATCATTGTGGAGGGAATGTGTACAATGGAGAGAGATGGCTCGGAAAAGTCGTACCATCCGGAAGTCAACAGTACACAGTGCCCTTTGGCTCTGGGTTCTGGACACAAGCACCACTCGTGTTATGATCCATGTCAATGGCGCAAGACATAAGATTGTGGAAACGGCGGGCCGGGGGCCGGGGGCCGAGGCCGGGGCCCTGGGGCCTGCAAACTGTTTTCCCCTTGTCTGACCCACCTTCCACACTTCCTGAACCATCATAAAGAGGTTCTGACCCTTACCCCCGCTGTGGGGTGCCACCCCCACCACTCTGCCCCATATTGACAGACCTTTTTTCCCTCCTGTCTTTCCGACAATGGCCATTTCTGGAAAAGGCGCATTTGGTAGTTTATGCTGTGATTAGCTCTTGGTGCTGATGAGAGCATGTGCTTGAAGCGAAGAAAGAAAAAAAAGTGGCCCGACTCTGGGCAAAAGTGTTTGTGCTTGCATGTGGCCATCCCTCCCCCCTGCTTCTTTCTTCGCATCATACAAACAAATAAAGGAGCCACGCTGTTATTCTTTATGTCTCCCCCCTTTCTGGTCCGTAGTTGCGTTACTTTTGGGAGTCATCCACAGAGTGCAATTCTATTTTTGCTGCACAAGGTCATGGAAAAAGCTAAGCGACTCGAATGTGGCACCATTTGTTAATAGGTGTGTTGGGTCACAAAAAAGCTGAGCTACGTTTCCCTCCTTGTCATGTGATGGAGAATTTCCCTAGCTTATACTTTATACACTCGGCCTCTGCACAGGCACTCAAGTCTCTTGTATCTGTGTTCCTGCTCATGTTGATGTCTCCCTCGTGTTTGCGCCACGCGCATGTCTATGAAAAACACAAGAAATGTGGGGTCTTCCTGATCCAACTTCCTGGTTCCCCTGTTCAACACTTAAACTATACTGGCTCGGCCATGGCGCTCATATGCTGACGCGTGTGCACTTCCGCAAAGGAAGAATGGCATTCCCTACTTGAACGAAAACAACACCATTCACTTATTCATACACACGGTACACATCTACGCGATGAGCAGCAAGGTCCCACACAACATGGAAAGACTCCCCTACCCCCCAGTTTCCTAATTGCGGAGTAAAGTTCCCCCCCATCAACACTTGGCCACTGCGCCCTATCTCCTCAACGTCCCGCCAGTCTGTTCGCGGTGCGCCTCAATGGTGTCGCCATCCTCCAACTCCAATTCCTCAGGCGTATTCTCGGGAGTCACTCTGTTTCCATCAATCAAAAACCGTAAAGTGTTTATGTCCTTGCCCTGTCTCTTGCAGAACGCCTCCATCAACCGCTTCATGGGTGTGACCCGCTTGATCTTGAAGAAAATCTCCGCCGACCCATCTGTCACCTTCAAGTTGATGTGCGTGTCCTCGGTGGCGCTTGGCTTTTCCTCCTTCGGTGGCACAGAGGAGGTGCTGCCGTTCTCTTGGTCTGACATGGTTGGCAAAAATTGGGATGTGTGGGTGTGTGGATGTGTGGACGTGTTCTATGTGGTGAACAAAGTTGATGCTTTCTCTTGTTGTTGCCATCAGAGTTTTTTCTTCCGTCTCCCTCCTACTTTTTAGCACATGGGCACGACCTGAAAGAGAGAAGAGAATCTAAAGAAAGCTAATACTTCCAAAAAGGAGCAAGTCTGGGTGAAGGGAAGGTCGGACCTGTACCAGAGGCGGACTACAAAGCTGTAGAGTAGGGCCGTTGTGGTGCTGTACATCCACCGACTTTCTCTGATCAATGATAACTCTTTTGTAAAATCTAGATAGTACTACAGTAAATGACAATCATTAGAAAAACAAAGAAAAAACCAAACCAGTGGCAGGAACCAAATGCTGTCTGCATGTGGAGGATGAAACCCACACACAACGACTAATCTCCTGGCTTATCAGGCCACACCCAAATAGTGAGCGTTATGAGTCCGTGTTGGTAACAAGTGCAAGGCAGTGGTTACCCCGCCAGCAACGTAGCAGGGAGCACGCTTCACCCAGAACTGAATAGCAGTGGTTTTTTGTACACATAGAACTCTTCTGCTCTGCTCATTTTCTACCTCACGCGGTCTGGCCATAGTTAAACGCTTCGATCACGTCGCCCGAAGCGATGCCCAACGCCTCGGGCGTATCGCTGGGCACGAGCTCGCGGTCGTTAAACACAAACCGGACCGAGCCCTGACGCAAACTCTTTTTCTTCTCAAACGTCTCCATGAGTTTCCGCAACGCGTTGTTCTTTCTCGTCACAAATTGCGTGGTACTATTGTTGTAAGAAACTACTATGTTCACATGGTGCCGTCTGGCTTCTATGAGGTCCGACATGGTCGTGCTTGTGGTTGTGATGCTGGTTGCTGCAGGTTTTCGTGCGTGGGTTTTTTTGTACTCGTTCAGAACGTGCGCCGGTTTTTCGGGTCGCGCACTTTTTTGTTGGCTGGTGCTGTCTCACGCCGATAGCAAGATGTGGTCTTGCAAGAGGAGCTCCATCGTGAGTTAGGTTGGACCTGATGAGAGGTGTAGGTGTGGGGAATATGCTCCTCTTGTAGCTGCTGGGGGGGTGCTCTCGCGGACCAACTTTCGTCGCACGAATTTGTTTATCCCAATGCCATTTTCTCCAATAAATTTACCAATTCTTATGGAAAAAGCCAACATTGATCAAAAAGTGGACATTGTTATCCCCTCACCTCCAGGATACACACTCAAGAGTTATTTCGAGCTGACGGGAAGCTACTCCGCCCACAAGGTATGACTTTTGCCCGTGTCTCATCGCTGTTTCAGGTGTTGTTACATTATTACAGCTGCTGCGAAAAATAGGTAGTAGAAATATAAGGCTTAATCCTCACCACCACCACTTGCACCACCACTTGATCCACTACCATATCCTCCAACCATGACACGCAACTACGTCAACTTCATCGAATCGCTGACTCAGATCTATCTCAACAAGTATGCCGTTCTCCTTCTCCTTATCGTTATTAAGCTCGTGCTCTTCAAAAACTCACTCCTCCGCAGCCTATCCCAACTCCTTCTCGACGACTCTGTGTGCGCCGATGCCCACATCCAGCCTGTATTGGACTCCATCCACCACATGGTAATGCGGAGCGTGAAAGATCTTCAGATGTCCTCAGTGGCAGCCACCATCATCACCGTCAAGGTGGTTCGGGCGTTGCTCTTATTTTACATCGAGCTCTTTCTCGGCACCTTCATCTGCCTCCTAAACGCCACACTACGAGGAACCACCGAGCTCGCGCTTGACTCCAGCGAGTCAGTTATCAAGGCGGTCAATGCCACCGTGGTGTCGGCAACAAACGATGTTGAGAACGGGCTCCGCGGCCTCTCCACCATCTTCAACGACTTTGCTACAGGATTCGGTGCTCTCAAGTCAATATTCTCGGGGTCGCCGCCCAGCCCAAAGCGGTATCAGGAAAAGATCAACCTCTCCCTTGGGAGTTTACGCGACAAAATTATGATCCCCGGAGATGTGCTCACAAAGATCGACTTGGTGCGCGACATCAGTCTCGATGGGCTTGCTAAATTGGACAACTCCACCCAGATGGTCATTGCCAAACCGTTTGACCTTGCCGTGAAGAAATTGAACGTGTTAAAAACGGCCCGCAGCAGTACCCACCACAGTGACTTGCTCGGCGGGCCCATTAACGCGACCCAGATGTGTCTTGAAGGCATACACAAGTTAAGATCAGTGCAGCGGGATTTGAAAAGTCTCATGCATAACGTGTGCAAGTGGCTGGTGGCCGGGTTGGTCGTTGCCACCCTCGTTTCCATATTGTATGTACTCTTTGTCGAGCATCGGAAGTGGAAACGCACGCGACAGTTTATCCACGAGCAGGGGGTCGTCAATAGCGAGGTTGAGTTTCGAAACCAGCTCAACGTGTACCACAGCCCCTTGCTCTACACCCTCATCAAGCGGTATGGTGTCAAAATGAGCAATAGTACCGTGTGGATGATGAGCTACGTGACCACAAGAATTGCATGCACCGTCTTGTTCTTTGGCATAATGGGTACAGTGTCGGTGGCACTCCAGCTCATACTTATCTCAAAAGTGTCGGGGTTGATAGACAGCGAGGTCAGTGTCTTGCTGGATAGCAGTTACAGCGACAGCAGCAGCAATATAACCAACAATACCACCATTCCACAGGCCTATATCCTCTCGGTGAACAAGTACATCAACGCCACCCAAACAGACTTGAACCAGGAGATGTTTGGCAGTATCTGGGACACCAGCGTGGCCGTCAACACCACTGTGGTTGGACTTATGGACAGCTTGAATACAACCTTGTCCACAATTTTTAGCAAAACCCCCTTGCACGGGCCCATAAACACGGTGGTGTACTGCACCATTGGCCGCAAACTACAAAGATTGGAAAAGGGACTCACGTGGATCAACGATAACCTCGAGATCAAGATCCCCGCGCTTTCCAAGGATGTTGAGAACGATTTGATGCAATTGAAAACGACCCCGTTCCAGCCCGTGCTCCACAAGGTGAATGATGCGGTGGAGATGTATCGCCAGGGCGTGATGGTTGAGCTATGGACAATTTTGGGACTTTTTGGTGCGTGGTTCTTGCAGGTGCTTGCAGGAGGGATTATTGTGGGAGGCAAGTACTGGCACAAGCACCACCGCCAAGATATCGATTCGCAGAAGTGGGCGATTGGCCCGCCCAAAGAGCTTACGGCAGAGGAGAAGCGCGAGTACGGGTACCCCTTTGTCAACCCCTTCCAGCAGCAGCAGCTTCCAAACAGGTATACGTCGTCAAGTTACTATGCATAACCTACATAGAAAAGAGAAGAAAAGAAAAGCAGACTAGATCATATGCTACGCTACTTTTTAATCGGCGCGGGCTTCTTCCAATAGTACTGCTTGTGGGTCCTCCTGCACGAGCGCAACCCGCCGTGGCCCCGGATGTTGCCTACCAACTGCGTGCGCTCCACATCCTCGTCGTTCTCAGGTATGTAGTAGTACTCTTCTTCCAATGGTTTCCCTGCAGCGTCTTTGCCCTGGCGTGAGATGACGCCGATGCATTTGATGTTGTGCAACACTGCGCGTACCTGGGGAAGCGAGAGCTTGGATGTGATCACGCTGATGGTGTTGAGAAACGACGCTGGTGTCGACGATAACCGCGAGAACGCCAAGTGGTTGATCAAGATGTTGTTGATCTCGTCGATATTAGAGAGCTCTGCTACGAACTGGGCCACCACACCGTGTTCTTCTGCAGCCTCCTGCTTCTTTTTCTTGGCCGGTTCTAGTTGCTGGTGCTGCTTTTGCTTCTGCTCCACTTTCTGATGCTGGGGCTCTTCCGACTTGGCTCTCTTAAAGTTGGTCATGTCACTCAACACCTGCTTGGTCGCGTCCGACGACGAGCGCTTGTGCGACGTGGGTGGGTCGGAAAAGATCTTGAACTCCTTGCTGGGAGTAGCCTCGGTCTGCTCTGCAATGTCCACCGCAGGCTTAGGCTTGGCCGGCGTTCCGGGTGTAGGCGGGTCTCTCACCTTGCTGAGCGGGGTGGCATGGTGTGCAGCCACTGATAAAAGCTCTGGGACTGGCTGCGCCAACACTGGCTGTTGTCCCTGCGCCTCATCCTCTGTCTCATCATCATCATCGCTCTGGCCCTCGGGGTTCAACAAGATCGTCTGCTTCGACACCTCCAACACGACATTGCTGAAGCGCGGCATGGTGATAGTCTCGTCCTTGCGGATGAAAAACTCGGTGTGCGTGGCGTCTAACTTGATCGATCGGTTCGACTGCAACAACCCGGCCGTCTCCAACGGCTTGCCGCTGGTGTTCTCCATGACAAGGAAATTGTTGGGCGAGTTGGTGGCATACACCACACATGCGCGGGGAATGCTCACCCCGGCACCGTTGGCACCAAGACACGTCAAGATGATCTGCTGCGAGTTGCAGCTCAACTTCAAGTGCACCCGCGACACTTGCGAGTCTTTCCGGTCCAACGCGTACTCGCAGCTGCGCGATGAGCGCCCGATGGTGAAGTGGGTGTGTGTGTTGGACAACGGAATCCTCACCACGTCGGCGTTGGGACTTACCACGGTGAACGACTTGTCTCTGTGCGAGGACGACAATCTGGAAAACGCGTTGAATTCATCTTCATCATCACTGCCGCTCTTACCAGCGGGCTCTCTGGCGGGCGACGACGAGCGAAACAATGACGACGATGGGTTGGGCGAGGGGTACTTATCACGCGCCGCCCGCATCACCACCTCGCGGTGCTTGGTCGAAAACGGGTCCTTGACTTCACTCTCGTCGTGCCGCAAGGGCGATGAAGGGGGGAACTGATAAGACATGCTATGCTTTTGTTGTATGTGTGAAAGGCAGACCACAAGAGAGCTGAAATCTGACGGGGCAGGTTGTATAATGGGATGGCGATGGGAGAGGGGTGGCAAAACAGGGGAGAGTAACTTAAAAAACTGGGTCACGCCTTTACTGCCACTGTGTTGTGACTTGCCAGTGCTCTCCCCTAATTGCAAGATTTCGTGTTGTTTATGTTTATGTTTCTGTGTCGTTTGCAACAATACGCGTTCCTCTCCAGGGCTGTAACCCTAATAGAATAATTCTTCACGTGGTACTCTTTTTTTGCAAGTTCTTCGGGCTCGATTACAGGTTTGTTCCACTATGGTCTTGCCCATAGAAAAAAACTATAACCAAAAAAAATTTCACCTTAGGATTTCAATACAACATCAATCATAGTAATCAACCATGGGTAGTATGTGAGAGTGAACCAAGAAGACAACAACCAGCAATGCGAGATACAGGGAAGCAGCAGCAAGAGATGAAGGGGGGGGGGACCACCCTGACAACACTATTAGATCTCTCCACCAAGGAACAGCCGATGCATCCAGAGTGGCACCATCAATATCATAAGCGCATCCCCATCCCGAGCAACCACGAAACAACCACCGTGTGGGAAAAACAACACAACCGTGTAAGCCGCAGAGATAGAATGTTCACAGACCACAACTAGCCATCCCTTGAACCACTTGCATTCTCACCTCTTTTCCACGCATTGCTGAGACGTTCCCTAAGATAGTTAATACTAACAACATTCCAACAGAGGGTACTCCATCTTTAGGTAAGCGTCACAACAAGTCCCACGTCTTGTGCAACAGATGTGGCAGACGTTCGTTCCATGCTCAGAAGAAGACCTGCTCTTCTTGCGGCTACCCAGCCGCCAAGATGAGATCTCACAACTGGGCTCTCAAGGCTAAGAGAAGAAGAACCACCGGTACCGGCAGAATGGCCTACTTGAAGCACGTTTCCAGAAGATTCAAGAACGGTTTCCAGACTGGTGTTGCCAAGCCCCAGACCGCTGCTTAAATTTGAACTAATACACATTACCACCGATATAACGTCACTGCCGGCACGACAGACCATAAAGAGCGGGTTGGCTTTTATTGCTTCCATTTTCATGTCACTATTAATTCAATTTTGAGTCTGGTTTTTACGTATACACCAAAATATACACTTGTATCATAACATAAAGGGAGGAGGAGATCCTCTTGAACAGATGACGAGCGAGAGGTCTTTGCTGCCCTAGATACTGCCCTCCTCGTGGTTCATGTTAAAGTAGAGGTTGTCGGCTTCCTCGTGGTTGACAAAGTTGTTTAAGATTTCGCGTGCCAAGCCCACCGTCTCTGCCTCGTAGGCAAACTCGAGCCCGTTGGGGTAGTCGCTCTCAATGTCTGCTGCCGCGGGGTCCGACGCGAGCGTGTGGCTCAACTGGCGCGCCCGCAGCTCGCACCACTCATTGAAAACCGGTTGACTGCTCTGCTTCCGGATCTGGGCAAGCAACTTGTGGGCATCGCCCGATAATGAGTCAGTGGCAAAGGCGATGCGCAGGAGTACCACGAGCATCTCGTACATGACCTCGGGACAGATCAAGCTGGCTACGTCGCGGAGCTCCTGCGTCATGTAGTATATAACACGCACGAGCACGGACACAAGCTGGATGCGCAAGCCAATGTACTGCGACCGCGGCGACTGGGCAATGTGGTGCTGTTCGCCATGCACCACGCGGATGATTCTCCGAAAATGCTCGGGGTGCAACAAGATCCCTGGGTTCTCGCGCGCAACGATCAACGCCTGAAGCAACTCAGCAATCCGGGTCCGCAAGTTGAGCTGATGCACTGCGTGGTGCAAGCTGGTCTTGCTGGCCGATGGTGGCGGGATCGGCGGGATCGGCTGCGGGACACACACTACGTAGTTGTGTAAAAAGTCGTGCTCGGCGGGCACAATGGCATCGATCTTGGCAAAGTCGCTGTTGTTGCCGATCATGCGGTTCAATCCGTAAAAGACAAAGCCGTCTCGTAGCGGGATCTCAATGGTCAATGCTTTGAAAAGGGAGTCGACAATCTTGGCGTCCTTGTCTTGACTGTTATACGCAAATGTGTCGTCGTCGTTGCTGGTGCCGTCGTTGCTGGTGCCGTCGTTGCTGTCGCCATCGCTGCTTATTGTTGCCTGCAACAACTCCACCATACTGTGCACAACGTTCACCTGCGCCGTGCTACGGAACCGCTCAGCATTCTGCGGGAGGCACGCCACTACCAAGGAGTACGGCACCGTTTGCAGAAACACGGCATGGTCCAGCGACACCACCAACTTCTCCACCACATCGAGACAGCACACGAGCACGAGCTTCTCAAAGAGCATCACCTGCGCCGGTACGTCGTGGTAGTTGGCCAAGTCATCCTCGTCCAAGTTCAAGTCGAGCAAGAACGAGAACTGGGTGGCGATGGCGCACAACCGCGGGAGGAGCTGCTTCAAGAGCGGCTTGGTGATGGCGGCGGGCCGAAAACTGACGGCGCCGTGCACCAATGAGAGCAAGAACGGTACCGCCAAAACAGACTTTGCTCGCAACAACGCCTCCACCAGGACCACCACCGCTACCGTGAACTCCTTGAGGAGCTTATCGAGCCGTTGGTTCTTTCTCGCATTCAAGAACTCGACAATAGCGAGCGACACCGCCGTCTTCTTGGGGATGAGAAGCCCTTCGTGCACGGCAAAGTTGATGCCAATCTTGCCCAAGTACTGTATCGATGTGCGCGGGGCGCCCACGATCGAGCACCCCCAGAGCTGGTCAATCAACGTCGCCGACTCGCTTGGGAGCTGGACAATCTTTGCTTGCGGTGGAGCCACCAATGAAAGTGGTGGTGCATCTAGTGGTGATTCTAATGGTGCCACTATCGCTTGCGACTGCAGCGTCGCGTCCAGCATCTCCACGTCGGTGCTCCCCTTGTGCGATTCCACCGACGTGTCGGCAGTGGCGATCTTCCTCCGCTTGAGGGCGTTGGTAACCAACTCGTTGTTCAAGAACTTCTTTTCGTCCTCCAACTTCTGTACCGCGTGCTTGAGTGCATCCACCTGCTCCTCATTGTTCTTTTTGTAGGCGTCGTGAGTCTCCTTCAACTGGGCCACCTCCTGCTGCTTCTGCTGTTGTAGCTGCGCGAGCTGGGCCCGAAGCGTGGCAATCTCGCCGTCGGCTTGGTACAACTTGGATTGAACAGAAGGAGGAATGCCTCCACCATTAGACCTTTGTAGTGGTGATTGTGTCTGAGTGTGTGGCGTTGCTACGATCATGGGGGCGGATAGCAGCACCGATTCGTGCAAGGCCGGACCCGCGGCCTGCGTGGCAACTACGCGCCCGTTCTCCACATACGCCTTTCCCGTCAAGTACGCCTGCAAGAGCTCGTCGGGCTCGTCGTCGTCAAAGTCGCTCGATGACATTGCTGTGGACCACAAGCAGAAACAAGCAGAGGCAAACAGGAAAACAGACAAACAAACACGTCTGGTTCGTAAGCGAGGATGCAGATTCCTTTGGCCGTCCACGTGACACCAGGCTGAAAAATTAGTTGACTTGGCAAAAATTTTTTCCTCTTTCTATTCCTCTACACCTCATCTTGATATAAGGGGATCAACAGATAAAGCACCGCATAAACAAACACGTAACCCCCCACGCAATGCCAGAAAACAAAAAGGAAGCCAATGAGGTAAAAAAAGTGTTCGCTTCTGACAAGCCAGTGTTGGAAAAGCCAGTAGCCTCTGAGAAGGCCGCCCCCATCCCCGCTGCTGCTCCCGCGGCATCGTTGGTGCCAGTGCAGCCATCGCCGCTCAGCTCCAAGGACAAGACTACCAAGAGATTGGTAGTTGTGTTGTCCCAAGCGTGCTTGGAGACGTATAAGATGAACTCAGGCAACGGTGGTGGTGACCGTTTTGCGTTGCTCAACTGCGACGACCACCAGGGCCTCTTGCGCAAGATGGGCCGCGACATTGCCGAAGCGAGACCCGACATAACCCATCAGTGCTTGTTAACGTTGCTCGACTCGCCCATCAACAAGGCTGGCAAGCTACAAGTGTACATCCAGACGGCACGCGGGGTGTTGATAGAGGTGAATCCCAGTGTGAGAATCCCCAGAACGTTCAAGCGGTTCTCGGGGTTGATGGTGCAGTTGTTGCACAAGTTGAGCATCCGCTCCGAG
Organism: Zhuliangozyma boniae; assembly: GCA_002094185.1. Taxonomy (NCBI): domain Eukaryota; kingdom Fungi; phylum Ascomycota; class Pichiomycetes; order Serinales; family Debaryomycetaceae; genus Zhuliangozyma; species Zhuliangozyma boniae. The sequence continues at coordinate 123,152 of MXQC01000014.1, forward strand.
AACTCCAAGGAGGTGTTGTTGAAGGTGATCAAGAACCCCATCACCGACCACTTGCCCACTAAGTGCCGCAAGATCACCTTATCGTTTGACGCCGAGGTCCGCAGGGTGCAGGACTATGTCGCCACCTTGGACGAGGACGAGAGCATATGCGTGTTTGTAGGCGCCATGGCCAGGGGCAAGGACAACTTTGCCGACGAGTACGTCGACGAGAAGATCGGGCTTTCCGACTATCCCTTGTCGGCATCGGTAGCGTGCTCCAAGTTCTGTCACGGGTGCGAAGATGTCTGGAATATCTACTAGAAGTGTAGCGCGCAGGACAGTATAATATATATAATGTGTGCATTTTTGTGACACCCCTTTTCTTTGCATGGTGGTTTCTGCATATCAACAAGAAATGAAGCACACTTTGCAGCTATTTTCCTCTCCCGCATCCACAGACGCATCACATATCTCATACACACCACCCAACAGCTTACCTGTGATTGCTATTCTTAATTCCCGCTACAGTGTGTTCCCATTGCTGCCATGAGCAACTTTATCCACTCCGCCTCGGTCCGTGGACTTCAGAAATCCATCACCGCCACCACGGCCGTACTTGAGCTGGCGCGCCTCGACCGGTTCCTCGAGTTGAACTTCTCCAGCGCCACGTTGGTGCCATTTACGCCCCACCCCGTCGCATACTTTGTGCGCCAAGATCGCAACGACAAGAACCGCCACATCCGTGTGTTTTCTGGCAATGGCGACCAGGTGTACAGCTTCGAGCGGCTCTCGAGCAGCACCCCGATCTGGCGCATGTTGACGTTCCCGCACCGCCACGAGGTGGCCACCATTCGTGTGGGCATCGCCACCCGCTCGGTAGAGTTCCACAACCAGGCGGGGGTCACGCACCGGGACACGTTCCTGGACTGGGACCGAAACGGGCGCCATCGCGCGTTCTACTTGGACGACGGCGCCAAGTATGCATGGTCGAGCACGACTAAGTACTTGGAAAAGGTGATCAACCCGAAAGGTGGGTTGGAGGAGACGAGACATCGGGTTGCCAAGGTCAAGCTCATGCGCCAGTTCAAGTTTGACTACGAGGTGCTTGTGGACAAGGAGTGGGTAGACCCGGAGATTGTGTTGGCGACGGCGTTGATCTCGATGTTTACCCAGTGGGGACAGGGCAGCTTTACCGAAACTGTGGGGCCTACGTACATCCCGGAAGTGGAGCCGCCAGCTCAGATGACAGTCGCCACCACGAAGGAGCAAGGTAATACCGAAAAGACTCCGACCCCGACCCCGAGCCCAGGCACAGAGCATCAGATCACCTTGGTCATTGCAAACGGCAGTGTTGGTATTGCCGGCAGCATGTAACTATGCGCGTAACAAATGCTTTCCTCTCTTGTTGACCACCTCCTTTCAAGTCCCTATAGTACATTTGCTAAATTGATAACGGTGGTGCTGGTATAACAGTAACCAAAATAATATAATAAAAATAAGCATTCCCTGCTTCTCTCACACATCTAACACTCCCTCCTTGCGCAACACCTTCTCAATCTCTCTAAACAACGTTTCAGTGGTCGACTTGGCGCCCTTGACCCTGGCACATACAATCTCCGACTTTTGGTCCATGTTCCGGGGGTTGATCTTGATCCTAAACTTGCAGCTCTTGAGGTTGAACGAGTTGTGCTTGGAGATGGCGCCGGTGATGATATAGCCGATCTGGTCGTTGCGCAAGTCCTTCAATCCAAAGTTAGACCACGAGTTCAACAATGCAAACAAGGCCGTGGACATCTCGTGCTTGGGTAAGATGGTGTTGAACCGCTTGATTTCGGACTCTATGGTTCCCTTGGAGGATGGTGATGACGACGACGAGAACCACCGAAGGAACGTGCTCTTGGGTTTCTCGGTTGCCGAGTCCGGTGGTGAGGGCACGCGCGTTTCTTGGTGTGCCAGCTCCACCGTCTTCCTGGTTCCCCACGAGAGTTTGCGGAAAAAAGATCCCTTGCGCTTCTGCTCAGGCTCGTTAGTCTTGTCGTCGAGCGGCTGCTTGGGCTTCACCTTGTGCACGGGAGGCGTTGGCGGGATAGTGTCGTCGTTTCTCCGGCGTACCTTCGACATTGGATGCGACTGAGTCGTTGCATCTGCCCCCATCGAAGGCACCAACATTTCTGTCCCAGGCATCGACGACCGCGCCTTGGGCCCGCCGCGCTGGCCCGTGGTCGAGGTACCCTTGGCCAACGCGTCGATGGATGACTTGCTTGACTTGCCCTCGGGGAGCTTGATATTGTCAAAAACTTCATCAGCATCAGCACCAGCATCGGTGGACTCGTCAGACACCATCGACTTGTACTGCTTCTTGTGCACCTCGTCGCTCTTGCTGGCAAACGTGTCATCAGCACCGGTATCAGTAATATCGGTCTTATCACCGCGGGGCAACGCAGGCACCTTCGACGTGGGCCGTGCCGTGGAGCTATACCGCTTGGTGGTGGATGCCCGCGATGTGCGCTTGTTCGAATCGTAGTACGAGTACCGCTTGCTTGCCAAGTGCTCGTCAAAGTCAATCACAGATCCGCCTTCGTCGTCGACATCGTTGTCGTTGTCATCGCCGTGGTGGTTGCCACCATCGATCAAGCCCGCCTTGTTCAATCGGTCGGCAAAACTGGTTCTCAATGCGGGTAGCTTGCCCCCGTGGTCATCGTTATCATCATCCTCGTCAATAATGCCATCGCCCGCGTACTTGTAGTTATCTTCGCCGTCAACCTCATCGCCATGGGCATTGATGATCGAGTTCAAGTCGCGGTACGACTCCTTAGTCGAGTAGAACGACAACACCGATAACCGCTTGTTGGAGTTGGTAAAGTTGCGCGACTTGCGCGTGACCTTGGGGATCTTGACACTGCTGATGAGTGTCTTGCGCTCCTCCTCCTCCGGCATCTGCTTTTTGCTGCTCTTGCCGCCCTTGCCCATACCCTGCTTCTTAAGGTCCACCTGCGAGTTCAACAACCGCGACTTTCTAATCTCGCTCATGTACTCGTCGGTCAAGTCAGAGTCGTCGACGTTGTGCTGAGGAATCTCGTAACCTCTGTCCTCCTTATAGTAGTTGTCGCGCGAGATCCTCTTCCCGTTATTCTCGTGGTCATCACCATCGATACCTCCATCCTCAGCGGCATTGGTAATGGCAGCGTCGTCCTCCTCGGTGATATCGTTCATCACTGAGATCATCGATTCACGGTTGTTCTTCTTTTTAGCCATCTCCTTGTCGCGCCACTCCTGTTCGGCCGCGTCCTTGGCTCGCTCTAACTGCTCATTCTCCTGCACCTGCCACAACGGGTCGAGCCGCGACACGGGTCTCCTGCTCAAGATCGGCGTCTGTCTCCTTCTGAGGATGGGCTGTGTCACCGACCGCTGCTTCAAGTCGGCAATGTCAGCGGCTGTCAAGTCATCGCTGTTGGGGCCCTCATTGGCTCCCTCCGACAACGCCCGCAAAGTGCTGATGTTCTTAGATTGGCGTTTGGGCGGTGTGATTCTCTTGCTGTCAACATTGACGTCATGCTCGCTGTTGTTGGCATCGTCGGAAATAACATCGACGCCGCCATTATTCAGCCCATCGTCCTTGATAATGATGCTCAACTTGCGGGAGCTCAACAACGACCGTCGCTTTTGCCGCTTGCGCTTCTTCTCCAACTCCTTTCGTGCCCGCAACTCCGCCTCGTGCTTCTTGCGCTCAATCTCCATCAACCGCTCGTACTCGCGCGCTTCCTTCTCCTCGGGATCGACCAACATCTCATCGTCCTTGGTGTACTCTTCCTGGTTGAAAATCTTGTCACACAATGAAGCAAAGGTAGCCGACGTGCGCTTTGTCTGTTTGTCCATGTACTCCCACTCGCTGTCGCCCGACAACTTGGCGTACGTGTTCAACAATTTCAAGGTGATGGAGTTGCGCTTCAAGCCGGTGGTCATCGACACGCGCACCGACTTGCGGCGCGACATGCGCTTGTTGGCGGTGCTGATGGTGGCTGTGGTGGCAGCCTGCCCGGACCTGGTTACCGACAAGCGCTTGGAGGGAGAGATCTTGGCTGCCAGCTGCAAGGGGTCCTCAGCCACGGAGTTCCGCTCGGGCACAATGGCCAAGTTGCTCTGGAGGAGATATGAGTCTTTGGACGGTAACGATGGCGGTATCGACTGCTCGCTCTGGGCATTGACAATCTCGTTGTAGATGTTTCGGGGCGTCGCCACCAAGGGCGCATACTCCAAGGGCCGTCTCTTATAGGGAGACCGTCCAGGAGACTGGGTGTATGAGAACCTCTTGGAGGGGGATGACGACTTGCGTGGCGTGTTGTGTGTCGATCTCCGGGGTGAGCCATGTGCGGAGGTTGTTCCCGTTGGTCCACCTCTCATCACTGAGTTGCGGTTTGCCCCGTTCTTATACTGGAACGACGTGGGCCGCGACACGTTGATCTGGCTCGCGCGCTTCTTTCGGGGAGTGGAGGTGGTGTTGACGGATCCGCTGCGCGAAAGTCTCCCATTGGCAGCGGCGCCCTTCTTTGGTGATGGATTGGTACCCGTGGGTCCCGGGGCATTGGTGTTGTGCCTGTAACGCATCAACAAGGCGTAGAAGGTCTTTTCTGGATTGGGCCCCGTGGTCAACAAGCAGTCCACAATCTCCTGCTGCGGCCGGTCGTTCCACAAGGTCGACAAGTTGGCCAATATCTGCCTATCAATGTTCTTGATCGAGCCCAACGATTTGTATGCCGTCTCCGGGTGTGGTAAAGACCGCACACTGATCAAATCCTCGTTAGGGCACGGGTACTTGTTCAACAACGGATGGTGTAAGATCTTGTCGGTGCTCACGCGCTTGGCGGGGTCCACCTCCAACATTGCCGCGATCAAGTCCTGTGCTTCGAGGCTGATCTCGTCCACGGGCATCTCAAAGCTACCTGCCTGCACCTTCAACAATAAGTTACGGATGTTCTCGTCGTCAAACGGCAACCGGCCTGTCAACAATGCAAACAAAATGATGCCGCACGACCAGATATCGCTGGCGGCACCGTGGTATTTCAACCCGCTGACAATCTCAGGGGCGGCATAGTGCGGGGACCCGCAAGAGGTCTCCAACAATTTCCCGTTGCTCTCCAACGCGGCCATGCCAAAGTCGGCCAACTTTACGTTGAGCTGAGCGTCGAGTAACAAGTTTTCCGGCTTCAAGTCGCGGTGGCAGATTCCAAGCGCGTGGCAGTAGGCAGTGCCTAGTATTATCTGGCGGAAGTACTTGATGGCCTCCTCTTCCTGCAAGGGCCCGCGCTCGACAAGGAGGTCAAACAACTCACCGCCTTCGACGTACTCCAACACCAAGTAGAGCGCCTTGGATGTCTCCCACACGTCGTACAACCGGAGCACGTTCGGGTGGTTGAGCAACTTCATAATGATGATCTCGCGCTCGATGCCGTACGGCAACCCCTCACCGGCGTCTTTGTGCTTGTCCTCGCAGTCGTCTTCCTCCTGTAGTTCAGACTTGGACACCACCTTGACGGCCGCCTTCTGGCCTGTGGTCTGGTGGGTAGCTAGCAACACCCTACCGGTGGCACCGCGGCCCAACGTCTTGCCCAATTTCCAGGGTCCGATGTTTTGTGGATGGTTATGGTGCGAATCCGACATTACTGACGAGCTTATGGACGCTTGTCTTGAATGTGGCATTGTGTTGTGGCGTGGAACTTGAACGAACGAATTGAGCTGGCCTTGTAATGAAATGCAAAGGGAGTGTACTGGTGATATGGAGTGGCAGTAGGAGGCAGATGCTTGTACCTGGAAGTAGGTGTCTCTCCTGGTATCTGGTTGGTAGAAGATGGGTCGATAGGTAGCTAAAGATTTTTCTTTTCTGGCAGCATCCACCCTTCCCTTCACGGTTATTTCCTTCTTTCTGTCCTTTTCTTCGTCTGTTGTCTCGCACAGGAATTTTCTTTTCTTTTCTTTTTCCTCTTTTTGTTGTTTTGAAAAAGACGCGTGTAATTAATTCCATCTACAAAGAAAGAGACAGAGAGAGGGAGAGGCAGAGGGAGAGGCAGAGGCACAAAAAGCTCCTGCCACCAATCACGTGACTTGTTTACGTTTCATTTCCGAAAGGGGTTAATTTATTGTTGCCGCCACTCATGTCATTAATGCGCCCGTTTGCTGTGCTCTTCCTTAGAAACTGCTATGCCCACAAAGGCTGCAACGAGGCGGTACTGGGGTGGTGGAAGGAGGGGGACAGCTGGGCGGACACAGGGATGCGTCTACTGGGTGCAGGCATTTCGTTTATCCCCCTGTCAACGGGAACAAACAAGGAAGGGCTGGTGAGGGGGAGGGTGCTCCGAGGGTGAGTGTATTGTTTTTCACTGCTTCTCAGCAAATGCCTTCTGCTCTGGAATTCCATGTCAGAGCCCAGCGCGTACTAACGGTTTTAGCAGGTTGCCTGTGTGGAATAGGGGGAACCAACGGAATAGGAGGTGCTTGTGGAATAGGAGACGTCTGGCAATCAGCACAGGAGTTTGAGACGCGTACTTCAGTGGAACTGCGTGCATCCTATTAATGCCAACACATCGTAGAACACGTTCCTGGCCTCGTGTCTCTGTGTCATCCTTTGCACGTTGCCTTTGCCTTTGCTCTTGCCACCTCCCCTTCCTTATATTTCCATTCCAGTCAACAACTCCAACTGCTTTTTCAAGTCGTTGTTGGTCGCCTTGTTCTTCTCCCTTGTCTCCTCGTCCTGCTTCAAGTCGTGTTTAATGGTGTCCAACGTCTTTTCCTTGCGGCTGGTCGTGCCTAGTAGATCCTTGACTTCGTTGAACTGCAGGATATCGGCGTTGAGCCGTTCGATTTTCGCTTTTGTGGACTTGGCCTGGGCTTTTGTAGTAGAAGCAGACTTCCGCTGCTTGGCCTTGCCCACCTTGCTCTGACGCTGCTGCACTTTCCTCGCCATACCGTGAGTGATGTTCTATGTTCTATGCTCTATGCTCTATGTTCTGTCGTTTAACTGCTTTCGCTTTTTGCGATGGCGGCGAGAAAAAAAATCCTGGGTGCACTCTCCCTTCACAGAAAATTTTCTTTGACTACTCCAACCTCATCGCTAATTAGACCCATCCCCATACTCAGTAGACATGCCATCCACGCACAACCGCGACAAGCCATGGGACACCCCTGATATTGACAAGTGGGCGCTCGAAGAGTTCAAGCCTGAGCACAACGCGTCGGGACTACATTTCGCCGAGGAGTCTTCGTTCGTGACGTTGTTTCCCAAGTATCGCGAGCAGTACCTCAGAAGCATATGGAGCGACGTGACCAAAGCGTTGGACAAGCACTTCATTAAGTGCGAGTTGAACTTGGTGGACGGGAGTATGACGGTCAAGACCACTGCCAAGACGTTTGACCCCGCCATGATCATCAAGGCGCGCGACTTGATCAAGTTGCTTGCGCGGTCGGTGCCGTTCCCGCAGGCCGTGAAGATCTTGCAGGACGATATTGCCTGCGACGTGATCAAGATTGGAAACTTTGTTGCCAACAAGGACCGGTTTATCAAGCGAAGACAGCGGTTGGTGGGCCCCAACGGCAACACATTGAAGGCATTGGAGTTGTTGACCAAGTGCTATATCTTAGTTCAGGGCAACACCGTGAGCGCCATGGGCCCGTTCAAGGGGTTGAAGGAGGTGAGACGGGTGGTGGAGGACTGCATGAAGAACATCCATCCCATCTACTATATCAAGGAATTGATGATCAAGCAGGAGTTGGCCAAAAAGCCCGAGTTGGCCGAGGAGGACTGGTCGCGGTTCTTGCCCTCGTTCAAGAAGCGCAACGTGGCGCGCAAGAAGAAGACCAAGGCGCCTAAGGAGAAGAGAGTGTACACGCCGTTCCCACCCTCTCAGCAGCCCAGAAAAGTCGATTTGCAGATTGAGAGCGGCGAGTATTTCCTCGGCAAGAAGGAGCGTGAGTTGAAGAAGTTGCAGGAGAAGCGCGATAAGCAGGAGGAAGTGACGGAGGCCAAGAGACAAGAACGGGAGAAGGACTTTGTGGCGCCCGAGGAGGATGTGTATGAGAACAAGCTCTTGGGCGAGAAGAAAGAGAAGAAGAAGGAGAAGAAGGAAAAGAGTGACAAGAAGAAGAAGAAGGAGAAGGGCGACAAGAAGGAGAAGAGATCACATGACGAATATGGTGAAGCTTCTTCTTCAAAGAAAGCCAGAAAGCACTAGTGGGGAAACGCAGTTGCCAAGAATCTGCATGTAGGAAGCACACATATAATAAGCAAGACGTACTTCACATTGACTCGGGTGTAAGGCGGTGTGTTTTCGTGGGTGAGAAAAAGCGCTCACAAGACAGTTACGCGCTTTGTGCCCCGTTGCGAAGTGCCACCCTGAGGAACGGTGACTTTGGGGCGTGCTGGCTATGGTGGTTAAATTAGCTTTGTGGCTCCTTGGTGAGGAGGTTTTGGCGCCAAACAAAGAAGAGACACACACTTTGGGGGGAGGAGGATTCGAACTCTAAACAAGCATTTTTTATAAGGCAGAAAAGGCAGAAAAGGCAGAAAAAGGAGAAAAAAATTTGCTAAAAACGAAAACAAAAGAATCCCAAAACGGCGCCTCGCTCTTTTTCCTGTTCCTTTGTTTACACTGCGACACTTGCAGAAAGGGAAGAGAAGAAGCGGCAAGAATATCAACGACACCGCCAGTATAACAACAGCATAACAAGAATAGTATATCATCTACCAGCTTCACCACCGCTAGCTCTTCCACTCCTTCACTCCAACTGCATTCAGTCGTTTACACAGCCGCCCATCCCCCAGCATCTCTCCTGGTTTTTTCCATCCCCTTTACATGGCATCGAGGCTAGACCAGATCCTCTCGTTTGTCAATGAGATCGAAACCCGTTCCAACCAGCTAGTCCATGCCGCCACCGCGTCCCTCAGCCTTGTCACCACCATCTCCCGCCTCCATGAACAGGTTGCCGATACCGACGCCGAGATCGACGCGGTGCGCGACTTGGTTGAGGAAAACTACCTGTGCATTGCCCAGCTAACCAGCTTGACCGAAAAGTCGCTCTACCTCGAGTCGACGGTCGGCAGCGACCACATCACAGGCCAGACCTCATTTGAGATCTTGACTGCGGAGTACTTGCATTTGATTAAACGGTTGGAGGCAAACGACCGACATAGCCATCCAGAGCAGAAACAGGTAAATGAGCAAGAAACGGCTGTGCATGATCCACCACAGGAACCTGCCGGTGTGCCTGCTGATGAAATTACTCTGGTCCCTCACGCGACTCCGCAACCTCCAGACCTCAAGAAGATGATATCCATCTCCAACCTCAAGTTGCGGCCCATGCGGTGCACCGAGACCAAGCTCTCTAAGAAAAAGTCTCGCTACCGGCTCTCGAGCATCTACAACATCAATCCTATTGCCTATGAGGAGTCCGTGGGTTCTGAAGACACACGCATGAGTATCCCGCACTCGTATGAAACGATAGACTCGCATATTATGCACAACGGCGACATACGGGACGCCGGTAGCGACGTGCACAGCAACGGAGACCTCGACACTGTGTCGTCCTCACCGCCCGAGCCTAAGCACGTGCGGTGCAACTCGGTGCCCATGGTGTCCACGAGAGAGGATATCCTCAAGGAGTTCGACTGTGAGGAGGACTTGATGCGGTTCAACCGGTTAAAGCATTTCATCAGCGTGAGCCACTTGCACGAGGGGCACCACGTTGAGAGCCATGACCATAACCACCATTACATCGACATTGATGACGACAACTATGAGAAGTATGTGGACGACGAAGATGCATTTTTTGGCGACATTTACACCCGGTCGCCCACACCCGGGCTCCGTGATACGGGCGATATGGTTTCTGTCTGCTCCGACATGTCGTACTACTCTCCCAACAAGCAGCATGAGCATGGCTCGGGAGATAGGAGAGCATCCGACTTTGACAATTTCAGCAATTTCCTTCGCAAGTCGCGGCTCGACTTGAACAAAGACCTCGAGGAGGCATTTCCACACCTCTTGCCGTCGCACCATGTGCCATCGCAGGAGGCGCCGCTGCTTCTGGCACAGACACTGCTCCCACCAGTCGTGGCCAAACACGTGAGATTCCACAACCCGATTGAGAAGTTGGGCCCCTCGACGCTGACACCCACCCTCGGCACCGTGCGCCAAGATACTACCATCCCCGTCCACTCGTTCAAGCAGGAGTCGGCAAAGTTGCTCAACGACGTGATTTCTCGCACCCCGCCGTTGCGGCTGATTCTACAGGTCCTGGGTCCCCTAGCGCTGTCTCCCCTGTCACTGCCCCCACTCCTGAAACCACCGCTGCTGCTGCTACGCACTGCCTCGCTCCTCTCCTCCTTTAGCGAAAGTGGCATGGGTCTATTCGGCTTTGGCCAGAGCCACGTGGCGGAGCCCAAGAAACCGCAGACGCCGCAAAAGATCCGTGAGTTGAAGAAGTTGAAGCAGCGCGGCCGCACAGGCCCCATTAATACCCCCAGCGATGCCATGATGAAACGTGCACCTCCCACCCGCAACGACGGGTCATTCCTGCGTCTCACAATCATGAACCATAGCCGCGTGATTCGCCACGGCGACGCGTCAGTGTTCAAGATCCCCATTGTGCGGTCCTACAACGAGTCGGCATTGAAAGAAGCTCTTGCTGCTAGTCTCCTAGAATGAAATCCCGCTCGGTTAAGATCAACTCGAGCGTGTTCTAGGTACACGCACATATACAAGCATAAACATCAACATCAACATACTTATAATTAGACATTTTGCATTTTCTATTCAGCTTACATTTTCTCTCTAGTCAAACCCGGGACTGTTGAACAAGCTGCTGCTGCTGCCGTGCTGCCGGTCGATTGTCCGCTCAATCTTCTTCTCCTTCATACTCTTGGTCTTGGACTTGGACATGTATGTGATGGAGGCGCGCGACCCCGAGACCACTTTGTACTGCTTGCTGATGGTGACGCCGGAAAAGTGCTTACCGTCCTTGATGTTCACGTCCTGTTGCTCCTGGAACGACTTGAACGACTTGACGACGGAGGGTCTTTTGAACACCGGCATGAACTCGTCGAGGTCGTCATCTTCGTCAGTGGCAACCTCCCGCTTGTTGCCACTAGCAGTGTCGGCCTCGCCTCCTTCAGGACTGGTGGAGCGCTTACTGGCAGTCAAGTTGGAAATAGAACGCGTTTTTAGTGCGGCAATGTCGTCGTTCTCATCATCCGATACCCCATACTGGTGGTTGGATATCGCCTGGATGCGTTCATAGTCGTCATCCTGGGCATGAAGGAATGAGAGCTGCTTCTGCACAAACGACTCCTGGATCTTGATCACCTTTTTGGGACGGGCTACCGACTTGCTCTCTTTATCCTTATCGTCCTCATCCGTGACATCACCCTCAGTATCATTCTCGCTTCCCTGTTCTTCCTCGCTGTCGATGCGGATCACAGAGTTGGTTTCCTGGATTGATGCGAAGAACGCTTTTGACCTCTCATTCTTGTTCAACGCCTGGAGTTTCTTATTCTGCAAGAGCCGCTGCTGCTGCTCCTTCAACTTTTGCCGGCGGTACGCGCTCAACAACTGGTCCTCCTCATCACTCAACTCGATGTCGATCCCCGTACCAGCACGCTTGGTCAACCGGTGGTTCTTGATATCGTCCAACAACTTTTCCAACTCACGCTGGTCCTTGATCTGGTACTCCTCCATAAACTTGCGTCTCACTCCTTCGTTATCCAAGTCAAGCATGTTGTTGTCAATCATCTTTTCATCCTCACTGTTAGCCACGTCCGATACTTCGCCATCAAGACCACCAAGGCCCTGCCACTCATCCTCACTCTCCTCGGCCTCCCCTTCCACAATACTCTTAAGGCCCTTGCGCTCCATCTCCTTGCGACGCTTGCGGAGCTTCAACTCGCGCTTGCGGATCTTATGCTCGTACATAGCAATCTGCTCCTGAATGTCCTGTTCAGAAACGGCTCCTGCAGATGCAGATGCAGATGCAACTGCAATATCCTCTTCTTCTTCTGTTCTGATCTGGTTGCTTTGGATCGACTTGCGTCCGCGGCCGACATGCGCTGGCGTGATGATGTCATCGTCCTCTTCGTCATTATCGTCGGCCACATTCCCGCTCAACGAGTCTACTTGGGTTGCCTCGTCCACTTGCGTGGTCATATCCACGGGCGGTTGCGTCTGGGTGGGAGGAAACACAATCTGCGTCTCGGTACGCGAACGGTTGCTTTCTTCGCTCACAAATGACGCATCCTTGTTGAAGCGCGGCTTCAAGTTCTGGAAAAGCTCGTAGCTGTCATCGACTTCAACGCTTGGCTCCTCTGGAGCGTGAAAGTTGTCACTCATTGCGTGGGGATCAACCCGGATAACATCATCGTCCTCATCATCATCAGGATCATCCTCTTCTTCTTCATCCTCATTCTGTTTAGATTCATCGTCCTCTTCAGATCCATCATCTTCTTCTTCTTCTTCATCCCCATCCTGTTCAGATCCATAATCAGAATCTGGAACGTCGGACACAGGCTCCTCCCCCACCACTGCGTATTCTCCGCCCGTATCCTTCCCAAGTAGGGCCAACCTCGCCCTTTCCTGTAACTTCTCCTTCCGGCGAATATTGCGCGCCTTCTCCATCTCCTGCTCCAACAACGAAGCCATCATCTCCTCGTCCTTCTCCAACTCCTCGATGACAGCTTGCTCTGGATCGTTCATCTTGTGCAGCTTGAGTTGGTCCTTGTTCTTTTGATGCAATTTTTTGAGCAAGTCGCGCCCGGCGTGGTCCGTGGGCGCCTGCAGAAGGTATTTGGCGTTCTGGTACTTGCGCTTGGAAAATCGCTGCTTGATCGCCAACCGCTGCTCCTTCGAGATCTCGGGGATTTGGTCGAGCTCGTGCCCGTGGTTGGTGAATCTAGAAGGTGCACGTGTGGTAATAGTGGGGGCTTGCGTGGATGCGCCTGCGCGGATGGGTGACGATACAGTGTCGAGCTCGGAATCGGAGTCCAAGTTTATCAACCTAGCCCCAGCAACGGGCCTGATGCGTTGGGCATAGAGCTGGAAAGGATCCTGCGCCAGCAGCAGGTCCACGTTGTGCTGGTTACCATTGTCACCTATTCTTCCAAACATGTGCTTGACCTCCTCGGCTTTGGTCACGGGCGACGTCACTGGGCTCGACTTCAAGTAGGCCACAGGTGACGAAGGCACTATCGTGGATGCGGCTTTGTTCTCGCCGCTCACTACCTCCACTTCATCATCATCGCTAAACTCAGAGAGCAATTTCTCTTTGGTGAAAACAACCTTTCTCTCAAACGCCGGGCGAATGTCCACCTGCCGCTTCTGGATGTTGAGAAACTCCTGCGCCTGCTGGAGCTCCTTATGCGACACACCCTCGCGGCCGTGCGATGACACCACAGTATCGTTGGCAGCCTCGTTCAACTCATTCTCCTCGTCGGTAAGGGTCTGTCTGTTCAAGTCCTGTTCCAACTGCTGGTGCTCTTTGGCCAACCGTTCCCGCCTTTTCTGCTCAACAAGGCGAGCAATCCTATCTTCACGAGAAAGACGTGTCAACTCTGTACCCTCCTCATCAGAAACAAACAAGGCGGCAACACTGTCTTGTTCCTGTGTGGCTTGCATCTTCTGGTCGATCACCTGCGTGCTTTGGCTTATCACCTGGGTGGGCTTGAACCGTTGGGTGGGCTGGTCAATCACTTGGGTAGGCTTATAGTGTTGCATCGCCTGGTTGATGGCTTGGGTGTCGGCCATCGACGCGTACTCGCTTTCATCAACGGCAAGCTGAGGCAACTTGGGGAGCACAAATGTTTGAATGGGGCTTGCCACTGCTTCTTCCTCCTCATCCTCGTCATCACAATCATTCCCAGTGTTAAGCAACCGCTTCTTGATCCTATCTAACACGCTAAAGTCGGCTGTAGCAGCACTCTTCTGGCCTAGTGTACTTGATATCTCATCAATGTCAAAGTTGAATCCGAGCGGGTTGATTGTTTCCTGCTCTGGCCCGTCCTCAGACTCCTGGTCTGAGATGACCTGCGTCGGCTTGTATGCTAATTTAAACTGGCTGGCCGAGTGGTCTTCTATCTCGTCAAGCAAGTCCATAATGGTAGGATGGTGGTGGTGCAGTAAATGGTAGAAGAAGGTGCCGTCTGTCATCCTTGTTTTCGCTCCTTTTTTTCGTGTCTTGCGCTGGCAGACGTGTTGCCTACACTTGGTAGCGGTCCAGACGTAAACACGGCGCAGAAACAAAAATGTCGCGTTATTTTCCTCGCGTTTTTGTGATGAGCAAAAAGGTGGTCACGTGGGCGTCTGAGCTTATGCCGGCATATAACATTGTGGCCTGTACAGCCCATATCACCTAATACCTTTGCCTTTATCGGCCCCGGACAGGAACGGTACCAGCTTTAAGCACAGTGCCGCTCCACGTGTGGGTCCCCAAATTATAATTGAAAAAAATCCAACACTGTATTTCCACCTGTAGTAGAAACAACTGCCATACCCTGGTCTCAAGGCACCGCCGCTTCTGTCATCTCTTCTACCCTTGGTCTTCTCAGGCCTGTTCTACCACAATGCCGTCGTGTACATTTCTTTTCTGATAAAGCGCACAGAGAGAGGTGTCCTGCACTGATCTGCGCCAACCACTACTTGGTTTGGTCTGGTGCTTCCAAGCACCATGGCCCAACCCCGCCGAATGCAATTCCCGGATTGGGTACAACGCGGTAATATACTTCGTTTCCCAAGGAGCTCCCTATCACCACCATCTTTATGCTTTCTCCTTTTTTCACATGCGTCGTTTAGGTCACGTGATATTGCAATATATTTATTCTCGTTGGGCTTTTTTCTTCTCTCTGGTCCCACGAGTTAGCCTCCGACAAAAAAGAAACTCAGTCGTTTGCTCGTTCGCGTGGTTGAATGAACAAAGAAAAAAGTGTGGCATTTCTGGGTGGGAAAATTTTTCATATAAATACATCAACGATTCCCGCACACCCTCTTCGCTGGTATACACCCTCTTCTCTTTCTCCTCTTCTTTTTTCCTTTTGTTCCTCACAACCCACTCGTTGCCCCCACCCACCACCCACCCAGCTACTCATTGCAATGACTCAAGCCGCTAGAGAAACCTTCCTTTTCACCTCCGAATCCGTCGGTGAAGGCCACCCCGACAAGATCTGCGATCAGGTTTCAGACGCCATCTTGGACGCCTGCCTCGCTGTCGACCCCTTGTCGAAGGTTGCGTGCGAGACCGCCGCCAAGACCGGTATGATTATGGTTTTCGGTGAGATCACCACCAAGGCCCAGTTGGACTACCAGAAGGTTATCAGAGACACCATCAAGCACATTGGTTACGACCACTCTGACAAGGGCTTTGACTACAAGACCTGTAATGTGCTTGTCGCCATTGAGCAGCAGTCGCCCGACATTGCCCAGGGTTTGCACTACGAGAAGGCCCTTGAGGAGTTGGGTGCCGGTGACCAGGGTATCATGTTTGGCTACGCCACCGACGAGACCGACGAGAAGTTGCCCTTGACCATCTTGTTGGCACACAAGTTGAACGCGGCCTTGGCCTCGGCGAGAAGATCCGGTGCCTTGCCCTGGTTGAGACCCGACACCAAGACCCAGGTCACGGTTGAGTATGAGAAGGACGGCGGTGCGGTTATCCCCAAGAGAGTCGACACCATTGTCATTTCGACCCAGCACGCCGAGGAGATCACCACCGAGAAGTTGAGAACCGAGATTATCAAGCACATCATCGAGCAGGTTATCCCCGAGCACTTGTTGGACGACAAGACCATCTACCACATCCAGCCCTCGGGCAGGTTTGTCATTGGTGGTCCTCAGGGTGACGCTGGTTTGACCGGCAGAAAGATTATTGTCGACACCTACGGTGGCTGGGGCGCCCACGGTGGCGGTGCCTTTTCCGGTAAAGACTTTTCCAAGGTGGACAGATCTGCTGCCTACGCCGCCAGATGGGTGGCCAAGTCGCTTGTCAATGCTGGTTTGGCGAGAAGAGCGCTCGTGCAATTCTCGTACGCCATTGGTGTTGCCGAGCCCTTGTCGATCTACGTTGACACTTACGGCACCTCCAAGTACAACTCTGACCAGTTGGTTGAGATTATCAAGAACAACTTTGACTTGAGACCCGGTGTCATTGTGAAGGAGTTGGACTTGGCCAGACCTATCTATTTCAAGACCGCCTCGTACGGACACTTTACCAACCAGGAAAACCCATGGGAACAGCCAAAGAAGTTGAAGTTTTAAGTAACTTGCAACTGCGACCTTGGCGGTTTTCCCGAATCTGAAATGTAATGAATGACTCACATGGGAGGGTCAAGTGGGAGAGGGGCAGAAGGACAGCATGGTTCCAGCATATCATCTGTCCAGCCTGCTTATTCCGTCACTTTGCCTTTCTTTCTAGGATCAACGCTCAACTCGTTGGCTCCTTTTTACGTTCGATGAAGCCTACCAAAAAAGATCAAAAATCCAAAAAAAGATGATACGGAGAGGAGGAGGGGAGTGGTGATGATGATGACTTCCACGCTTGTTTATTTCCGCCTGTTGTTTTTGTTGCTGTTTATTTTCAATTGTTTGTGGTGAAAGGGTAATAGAGTTTTTTATTGCATTGATAAAGGGGTCCTCAACGGACAAAAGGTTAATATACAATCTTGTACAAACAAGTGGTATCTCTCTCACATGGGCTCTATAGCATACTCTATACCTCTATGATATCTATATTGCTTCTGCTTCTAGGCTACTCCTGATAGTCGATGGGCTCGTGGCACCGGTCGTGGCTCAATGGGTGAAAGTACTTGTAGTAGCTCACGAAGGCAAACACGACCCCAATACTGCTGCCAAGAGCCACGTCAAAGAAATGGTGGCGGTAGTCCTGGGTCCGGCTGAGACCGATGTACGCTGCCAGCAAGACAGGCAAGCCCACCATGGCGACAGACCACGCTGTATTGCGCAGTTTCGCGAGTCGGAACTGTCCCGCGAGCCAGAGCGCCAAGTACAAGAGCCCAGCAAACGCCATGGACGAGTGGCCTGAGGGGGTGGATTTCATCCCGTCAAGCAAGTAGATCTCCCCTAGTGGAGCCGTGCACACGTTCATGCCCACGAGTGCATCTCTGGGTGTACCTGTCGCAGGCCCGCACCGTTCGATAAAGTCGGGGCGCGGGCTGCCGATCCAGCACTTGAGAATGTCTGTCAAGACTGACGTGGCCAGCACACTGAACCAGAGCCCGAGAGTGGACACCTGCATCAAGTGGAAGATGCCCGACAACAGGGAGACTGTGGTGGTGCCGTTGCCGTTGCTACTGCTGCTGCTCTTGTTTCTGTGGTAGTAGGAGACCGCGAGGATCAATGCCGTGGGGGCGAGGATCGAGTACAAGTAGAGCTGGTTATCGGTAACGCGCTCCACGCGGGCAAAGGGGTGGGACAAGCGCGGGTCACTGATGGTGAACTGACGCTCAAACGGGTGTGCCACCTCGGTGACGTTGAAGAAGAACACCACGAGGAACACCACCACGATCCAGTCCGGGAGGAAGTTGCGGAACCGGCTTGAGGAAAAGTAGAACCAGGGGGACAGCAACAGCAGCTGTGGAAGTAGCGGAATCAGCATTGTGTGTGGAGCTCGGCCCATAAGAACACTATGTCACATTCAGCTCCTTTTTTCACTGTCCCATTTGTATGTCTGGTACGCACACTAACACGCGCACGTGTAGAGCAGATCCAGGTGGAGGCACCTGAACAGCAGAGCGGCGGGGGAGGGACACCGACAGCGTGCATATCACCAGGTGCCGAGCGGTGGTGATGCAGCAGAACCACCAGAGCCACTAAATACCATCACACTATATATGGCCCATCCCTTATTGTGAGTGCCCCCCAGCACAAGCTTGTGATTGCCAGTGAGGCTTTTTATGATATGGTGCGTTTCTTTTCTATTTAGTCTTTTTTTCCTCTCCTCCTCAGCGGGAGGGAGAGCCAGAGAGGGCTAAAAGGAGACGATCGGTGTTATCTATTTTTCTCTCACAGCTCCTTTCCCCGTCTTCCCCCTCCCCCACTAAGAGGAGATATGGGGGGAGGGGAGGCCCACGTTGCCCCGAGAAACATCGTTGCACAGAAGATGGAACTGTTCTCCCGCCCTTGCCGTTCTGCCGCTCATACTGGTGCTGCTTCCTCTACCCTCCAAACTCCTCCAGCACCCCGCACGCACGAACCTCCCGGGAGCTTAACAACCTCTCACACACGCTCATTTTCTCTCTCTCCAGCTCAGTCTTGCGAATCCCGCCAAGCTTCAATTGCCTTGGCCCGCCTCTGCTCTCCTCTTCTCCCTACCGCCTCTTCTACCCATCCCCCGATTCCCTCACCGCCGTTTCATTTCACCCTCATTTTTGCCTTTTCTTTTTTTCCATATCGGGCACTGGCTATGTTTCTGCGCACGTCATGGCTGGCTCGAAACAATAGATACCTGGGTGCGCGCAGGTCGATACACACGGTCTCGGCAAAATAAAGATGTACAACAGGGAGGCCCCCGTGGGCGGGTTTTTCCCCGCCTTCATGTAAGCGGCTCGTAGTGTCTCACTTGGCCCATCCTCCATTCCCCGAATTTTCCAATTCCCAGATTCGTGAAATTTTTCAACGCCAGTTATGGGCCAGCACACTGTGGTCCTCCTCCTGTTCACACCAATTGTGTATCCAAATATTAATCAACTAAAAAAAATACAGTTTAAATAATCGCAAGGACAAAACTTCACTGGCTGGATACCAGTGGGTTCGCCATCGCAGTCTCAAAAGAAAAATAAAACGAAATGAACTGGTCGAGATGGGGGAAAGATTAGCGGGACCGGGTGACCAAAAAGTAGAATGTTGCTCTAAAATGCAGTTTACTTCTCAGACTCGTCAACAGAGTCGTCCTGAGCGTATCTGACCTTGACCAACTTGGTGGTGTCAATTTCGTCATGGTACTTCTCGCAAATCTCCTCCAAGGTCTTTCTCTTGGTCTCGGGGAGCAACAAAGTCGTACCGATACCAATCAACATGAACAAGGCAAAGATCTCCAACACGTGGGGCAAGAAGCAGTTGGGCTCGTCCTTGGCACAGTTGTGGTTGATCAAGGTACCGATACAGGTCTGGGCAATGATGGCACCAACCTTACCGGCAGCAGCAGACAAACCGTGGGCGGTGGATCTGTATCTGGTGGGGAAGATCTCACCGGGGATGATGAAGGTGGTGGTGTTGGGGCCAAAGTTCTGGAAGAACTGGGCCAACACGAACAAGGCCAAGAGACCGTGCTCGCCAACTCTGTGGTAGGCAAAACCCATGATGCACAAAATGATGGTCAACAAGATGAAGCCACCCAACTGGATGGGCTTTCTGCCAACAATGTCAATGGTGGCGACGGAGAACCAGTACCCGGGCAAGGAGCCGGCACACACCAAGATCAAGTTACCGACGGCCGAGTCGTACAACTTCTCGTACACGTTGGCGGAACCGGCGTAGCCAATGGTCTGCAAGATGGTGGTGGTGTTCAAACCCAAACCGTAGTACGCAACATCCAACATGAACCAAGAACCAGCAGTACCAATCAAGATCTTACCGTACTTCCACTGGCCAAAGTGTCTCCAGAAGTCGGAGAACGAAGCCTTTGGTGCCACAATGCCCTGGGCGTCAGCAGAGATGACAGCCTCGGTGTCGGCCACCTTCTGGGTCAAGTCGTGCTCCTCAATGTCCAAGGAGTATCTTGGCGACTCGGCAATGGTCAATCTGTAGTACAAGGCAATCATACCTGGGACACAGCCGAAACCGATGATGATTCTCCACATCTGGTCGTTGGCGTGCTTGCAGGCGCCGACACACTCAGAAGCCTTGGTGGCGTGCACCAAGTCGTTCTTGTAGGCAGCCACACAAACGACACCGACAATACCGGCGAAAACCTGGCCGAGACCCTGGTTGGAGAACACGGCGGCCATGATGGCGCCTCTCCACTTGGTGGTGGAGAACTCGGACGAAATGATCGACGACAAGGGGTAGTCACCACCAATACCGATACCCTGCAAGATTCTCAAGGTGGAGAAGATGGCGGTGAAGTTAATGGCGGGCGACTGGCCGAGAACACACTGAGCAATGGTGGCGAAAATCATGACAATCAACTCGGTACCGTAAATCTTCTTACGGCCAATCTTGTCGGCCATAGCACCGAAAGAAACCTGACCGATAACGGTACCGACGGAGGTGGACACCTTGATCAAGGTGGTTGTGGAGGCAGGGATAGTACCGTTCCAGAAAACGTACTGCAACATGTTGATGGACAAGTTGATGGCAAAGATATCGTACGAGTCAGTCATGAAACCGACACCGGCAATCATAATCATCTTCATCTGGGTCCAGCCGAAACCGGCTCTGTCGATTTCCTCAAGGGCCAATCTTCTTCTTTCCAAGGGGTCCTCGACGTGGGCAAACTGACCAATGTAGTCCTTGAAGGCGGTCTTACCACCGGAGGTGGAGACCTCGTGGGGCTGTTCTGGGTGAATTTCAGTAGACATTGTTCAAACTGGTGAGAGTGAGATGGTGAATGCTTCTGAAGTAGGAGAGATGCTGTCTGAGGAGAGGAGAAGAGGAAAGAAGAAAGGAGAGGGAGAGGGGAATGGATTGGGAAAATTGGGGACATGTCTGGTTCCTTATATAGTTTTTTTGAATACAAGAGAACAGAGGGAGAGAAGGGGAATGAGGCAAACCCGCCTGCGCAGCAGAAGACCTGCTCCTGCTACTGGCCTCCCCCCTCATGGGCCCATGCCTTTCGCGTGGGTGAGAACAATTGTCCTCTCTGTCTTTTTTAGAGCATTAGCAAGAAGTAAACTGTAAAAATAAAAGTGTAAAAAGAAACAAAAAACAAGTAACAAAGAGCGGAATGCAGCAGGCGTGGTTTTTCGGTATCCTGCAATTTTTCAAAAAAAGGAATTAATTTATTTTTTTTAATTTTATTGATTTTTTAAACATTTTTTACTTTTTTTGGGCCAAAGGAGAAAAAAAGAAACAGGAATTTTGAAAGGCAGTGGTATCCGATGGGAGAAGGTGAAGGTGACGGAAGGCGAAGGTGAAGGTGACGCGCGGAAATACCCTTCTGCTGGAGGAGACGGCAACGTGGGCCATCGGGTCCACATTAACCAATGGGCTGTGCTCCACTGCCAATTGAGCCATGGCCTCTCTTGCTGGTTCGATTCCCTGGTCCTGGTTCTGGTCCTGGTCCTGACCTCCACCACCTTTTCCTGGCTGCACGTATCTCTACAACGAGGCTTTGGCCAGCAGGTTTTCTACCTTTTGGGAGAGTAGGAGCCCAAACAATGTGCCCCCAAAAAAGTCAAAATGGGAGAGTGTTTGCGTGTGAAGGAGAGAAGGTGAAAACAATTAAAGCAAGGTTTGCGTGGGTTGAACTCACAATTTGAGTCTCGTGGGTCTGGGTCTCGTGGGCTCTCTCTGCCTTTATTTGCCAGCACGGACGGCAGTTCATATTTCCCTATTTGTTTCTTTTTACTTTTTCCTTTTTGCCTTTCTTCCTTTGTCTATTACGGCCTTGGCCCAGGCGGGGAGCACAAGAATCATGTCCAAAGGGATGAATGGAAAGTGAGCCATTGGGCTGGGGCTGGGCTTAATCCTCGCACAATGCCGTGATCCCGTGGGTTGTTCTGCGGATATGAACAATGTCCCGTTGCCGAACATGCGCGTGTGCTATAATCCCCATGGCTCATACACACTCTCCCCCTCTTGTCACCTTCTCTTACCCTCCCCTTTCTCCCTCGTCTCACTTCCCATTATTGTAGTCTTTCCGAACAAGTGCAGCCGAGGAAAACGTTTTCTGGGTTGCTGCTAGCCATACGGCACAAAAACAGAGTTTGAAAATAACCTCGAAACCTGTGTGGCCTCACTACTTACTCTCCCGCATAGCTCCTTCCCTTCAGAAAAAGGTTTGTTTCCTGTCAATATCGGTGCTTGGAAAGCGGCAATGCTTCCATTAGGGACGAGGAACCAATACTTTGCTCTTTGAAGACCATCTCTTCTGGTTGGTTCCCTACGTTAGCCTTGTTTGTGTGTGTAATCCCGCCGCGTGTATCTCCCACGGTTAAGAGTACCAGCAAAAGAGGCTCATCTCATAGAGATTGGTGGGCCAGCATCCACCACCTCGTGCTCTTTTACAAACCATGCAACTTTATTTTAGAAAACGTGCACTCCATAAACATGGAAACTCGTACACGCACACCAAAAGAAACGATAAAGCCAGTGAGCCAATGGAGCCAGTGACCAAACCAAGCCATCTCCTCTCTTCTACCCTCTGTCCACCTACTCCTCTTGCCTGTAGGAGCTTCCTCCTTGCTTGCTTTTTCATCTCTCTCCCTTCCCCTCACCGCCTCTCCCCTTGTTGTTCTTCCTGTTAGATCCTGGACAAGAAAAAACTCTAGAGACCAAACTCACACCTTGACACACTCTATCGCACTAACATTTCTTGTCGCTTCTACAGGATGCAGAAGAAACGGGGGGGTTGGCTTTTACGCTTTTTTCTGTACCCATGCCACAGTGTTCCTGCTCCACTCCTCCAGGTCTTGGCTTTTTGGCTCATCTTGGAAAAGTCTTAGCCTCTTGTGACCTGTGGAGTGCACTGCTTTGGTTTCTCCCTCCCTCCACTCCAGGCTGCGAAAAAAGAGCTCACGTCAAACAAGGGTGTTGGGTCTGGTTCGTATCACGGGACCTACTGGTGATCTCTCTCGCGGGACTTTGTATTCCACAACTCCCTTTGTCTGAACACTTCATGACGAACCCACTTGGGGGCGCACGTTTTCTCTCTCTCGGCGCTGCGACTGCAAACGCACACTAACAATTTTCCCCCGAAATTTCAGTCTCCCTACTCTCTCTCAGAGCGTTTTCCCCGCCCGCTTTGTGTTACTTGATAATGTGGATTTACGGAGAGGCATTCCTGCACACACTTGGAGAACAATAGGGTGTAAAGTGACTATTTTATTTTTTCTTGGGTTGCACCCACGTTTCCTGGTACGGGCACGACGGGCCCACATGGGCCTTCCCTCCCTGTATCTCTCACATGGGGCTTTCT
The DNA here is from genome assembly GCA_002094185.1 of Zhuliangozyma boniae. Lineage (NCBI taxonomy): Eukaryota > Fungi > Ascomycota > Pichiomycetes > Serinales > Debaryomycetaceae > Zhuliangozyma > Zhuliangozyma boniae. The sequence goes on from MXQC01000014.1 coordinate 146,252, forward strand.
TTGTCCTCCAAGTTTTTGCTGGTTAGGGTTTTTTTCTTTATTTTGGTAATTATTATTTTCTATTTCACCTTGAAGGAAGCGGAACTATGGAGATATGTCTTTCTCTCTCTCTTTGGGCCCACGCCCGTGTCTCACCCATGGCTGGAGAGGGATAAGGGGCACACGATCGCTTGCCTGAAGAGTAGCGATGAGCTGATCGCATCGCATCGCATGATGGAGAAAAGAATCGTCACCTGTTCAAGACACTACAGATGATAGAAGCCACCAAGAAAAAGAAAAAGGCACGTAGTCAAGGCAAGAGGCCTAGAACAAAAGAGGGAATGCCCCCCCTTCTCCTTCTTCTCCCCCTGCCCATACTTCGCCACATCCCCTTTGCTCCTTTCCTTTCCCCCTCACCTCGTGGGGTGGCCGCATAAATTGGACGCCGCCAAGACTAGAAAAAATAACCCTCACACGAGGGTAAATGCCATTCCCACCCCTTGGGGGGAGAAGAAATCCGCGAAAGAACAAAAAGTGACCCACAAGGTGACCTCAATAATTACATCAGCCATGTAGGTCTTGGCCCATTTCACTCTAGTTCCGCCCTTGTCTTTTCCATTTCATTGCATTCCTTGCCTCTATTAGGTCGCAGTACACCAGGCAACAATTTCCGCTGACCACGGTTTGTTTTTTAGTCAACTCTGAACCTCTTAGGGCCCAACGAGTACGAAAAAAACTGGGCCCCACGTGGGTGTTGCACACACTACCCCCCTTGCCGCCAAACGCCAAGCACACGTTTTCGCAGGCTTTGAAGAAAGGCAGGTGCATAGGGCGCACACGAGGAAAAAAGAAATACTGCGGTTACGAAAACCGCCGATGGGCTCGGGGATACGTTCTCCGCTATCTCACGGCTATTGTTCTCGACGAAAGAGACAACGTGTCTCGTGAGTGATTGAAAATTACTTGCTCCTCAGGGTGCAAGGGAATGTGCCCAGTGTGGGAGGGACACCCCCCTCCATCTTGACATCTTGTTTTCCCTTCCCAGGTTTCCACATTTCATTCTCTCTCCCCTGTCCCCCTACTTTTGGCATAAAAATTTCATACGGATCTTGGGGAGGGGTGGAACAGACCCCGCTGTAAATCGGCCTTGACGTGCAGCGGGGTACGTGAGGTGAAACAAATTGGGCGGAGTGGTCCGTTGGGAGTGAAGACAGAGGGTGGAGGAAAAGATCCTGGAGGAGAGGCGCAACCGTAGAAGTAGAGAGATGTGATAGGGATAGAGAAGGAGGAATTGCCACGGCTCTGGAGGCAGCCTTATATGGTTAGCGTAGCACTAGCTAGGGCTACCAGGCATTATGGGCCGCGACACGCTTCGGTTTTCTCTGGACGCCAGCAAGGGAGGCGCTAGCTCTCTCAAGCTGATAGGTAGTCACATGTAGGTGAAGAGTTGTTCACGTGAAGTGGAAAGTGCACGACTTTGCACGTGACCAGTAACTAGGTCACCTGTAGGAATTTTTAGTCATGTGGTGAGCCTTTGATCATGTGATCTACATCACGTGATACTTGTTCACACACCGCTCCAGCTTGTATCAGCTCGACACAGACTCCCAACTATCCTCCTACAGCTTCTAGTGACTCCCTTGTACGCCTTGGCTGAAAACAGTAATTCTCCTGGAATCTCCCTATTTTCACTCTTTTTTAGCAAATTTTCATAATGTAATGATAACCAAAACACTTAAAGGAACATCTTTTCTTCTCCTAGACTTTCCTCTTTCCGCCCTCCTTATTCCCACCAATGTTGGGCCACGCACGTGATGACACATTGCTTTGCGCCTACCCCCCGTAAGGGAAAAAAAAGGGGGAACGCGCCCTCCTCTGTTCCCGCATCAAGGTACCAAGAATAGAATTGGACCAGGGCGGAAGTAAGGCTGGCTCGCGACCATGTTACTTTATTTGCGCCACGAAAACGACAGCCACCTCGAAAAAGAGGGGCGGGCACGCCGCTCCACCACAATACAGCCTTCGCCTCTCTTCTCAGCCATGATTGTCATATCAGGAGAAATAAGAGTAAGGTGATAAGAGAGATAGAGAACACACACTAGTCATATCTCTCTTTGTGTGATGGTTCTACAGGAATAAATTCGTGCAGGATGGGGGTGCATCGCCCTAAGTTAGGTTAACTCTTCCTCTGTCCAAGTTCTGGTTTCCCTCTTCTCAATGACGTTACTGTCTCAGTGGAGCTCGCGCGAGGGGCAACGATTGCGCCCTACCCGGCGCCAAGAGTGTAATGACAGGGGGGAAGGCTGTGGTGAAAAGCCAAGCCACCACGATACGCCAAAGTATCAACCCAGTCTCAGCTGTTGCTACTATTTTTGGCTCCAGCCGCAGCGAAACCTTACTGGCGCCTGCCCCCACATTGGAATTACTAAGCTTACACACTAGTATGGGGTTCTCCTTCCCTCTCCTCCTTTTTCTTTGTCTTGCGTGATGAAACAAAAACAAAGTTTTGTGCAGGACCTTAGGCTGAGTTTTTGCACCATAAAACATCACGTGGTGGCGGTTAACATTCTCCACTAACTCCGCCTGGTACACAGGTACATAGGGGGATTGAATCGAGCCACGACGACACCATGTGCGTGGCTCACTGCTATCTCCTAACAAACCACCAGGATTTATATTCTTGTAAGAAGACAACGTCGGAAGCAAGGCAGAGGAGATAGGGATGGGTAGGTCGGATGAAGCGCAATGGCGAAATCACACGATCGGCAAAGAAAATAAGGAGAGCGGCCCACAGCGGAATGGATAATTAGTCCTCCCAGTATTCGGAACCGAAAGGAAAAACAGAGAAAGACAGAGAGACAAGCGCTTGTCTCTCTGTCAGTAGCCCTTGTCTTGTCTCTCTGTCAGTAGCCCTTGTCTTGTCACTATAGCCCTAACTTGCGTATGTTAAATCCACACCTCTTTTGCTGTTCATAACCCTAGGATATGTGGGAGAGGGAATAAGGTTTGGCATGTCTCCCTTCTGGAGCAGTGATTATAAGACGGCGTGCTTCTGCAAAAGACATTGGTAATTGGCAAACCTCACATAGTTTGTTATTCCCTTATTGGTATTGTCCGGAGCTAAGGGATAGGAATGGGAGAGAAGATTTTTAGGGAGCACAAAAAGTAGGCGGTGCAGCTACAGCTGTAGTATCGTCATTCATTCATTGAACAAGGAAAAGCAGCCGAGGCTGAAAGGAAAACGGAACAGCGATGGGGAGAAGTATAGGCCGATACTCGTGACGTTGTACTTTCCTTTACTGCTGGTGGTTGCCCACTAGAGGCGTCAGTTTAGACTAGTAGGGGGAAAGTTGTGCAGGGGTCACGCGATGGCACCCCAAAAGTCACACTAGGGAGAGAGGGGAGGGGGACAACAACAGAAGTTCTAGAATCCCGGGCACGGACATTGACGAACTCTCTAAGAAAGGCAACAAAAGAAAAGGAACCGGGTCTTTGTGTCCCCCAAGTTTTACTCTTGCTTTCATTTCTAGTATTAGCCCTTATGGTTCTTCCTTTAAATGAGGCGCGGGTGGAAAAAGGTAGTGTGTTTTATTTGGCAGCGTTAGGTTGTGAACTTCCCGTCCGTATTGCTCTACTCCCACCCCCCTCTTGCTTTGCTTCTTGTATCGGGGTATAATAGGAGCACAACTTGCGCCATCGTTTGGCCCTTGTTTTCTTTTTCTTCTTCCTTTCTCTTCTTCCCTTCTCCTCCTCTTTCCCATCACTGCTTCCTACCACCCGTGCCGACTCTAGGTACTTCTCACTATCAACTACCCTTCTACTGCCTGCTCCGTCCTCACCATGTTTCTTCGTTCGTTATGTTCTCCGCTCATATTTCTCTACCAGTTTTTCACGCGAGTGTTTTGGTCCGGACTCAACGAGCGCACCCTCCTCGGGCTTGTGCTCCGGTTCTGGATCAATTTCAGTCCCGTGATGATCTGGTTGTTGATATTCAAGAATGCCGGGATTATCCCGCATAGGATCAGGCCGCCCATCCATGTTAAGTTTGCGCCCCGCGTCGATCACTGGATGTTTACCTCTATCTGGGGGTCCGTGTTCGTGGCGCCGTGTTTGGTCGCGGCGGGGTACGCCCTCTACTACTTTGCGTACAGGAGGAACGTCAACCAACAACAGAAGCAGCAACAGCATAACCACCATGAGGGCAGGCACTCCCACTGGGCAAAGAGAAAGACCAACAAGAACGAGGACTTAGAGGATACGTTTGAGCAAGAGATTTTTATCTCTAACGAAACATCGAGCGCCACCACCAGCTCGAGCTCCAGAGCTACAGAATCCTCCTCTTCATTTGAGATGGTTTTTTTCAATATCGAGGAGGAGGAGGAGGAGGAGGAGGATAAAGAGCAAGCAATGGGCGGCCATGGCGGCAACAGCATGCTTGCCCCACCCTTGGATTTCCAAGACGATGTGCATCACTCTGCGCTCACATTTTTCACCACCACCAGTCCCTACGACGTGGACCACAAAGCCGTTGTCGCCAATGCGCGCATGGTGGCCCATATTCGCGCCACGGGCTCATACTCCCCCCCGCGCGCATGGTACTTGTCGGCCCCACTCCTTCTTGCCACATGCTGGTTTATCCTCAACTTCGACTACTGGCTCAAGGATCCCATCCGCACATGGAAGGATATGGTAGCATGGCTCTCCTATGTGTTGGGTCACATCACGGTGCCTATTGTGACCTCGGTGTACTTGTACGTGTTTGCCGCTCCGGGGGCGCTCAAGGCGTATGGGTGGGCTCTCGGGGCCCAGAACATCTGCGGCGTGCTCACGCACTTGGTATTCCCCACAGCCGCGCCCTGGTTTATCCACATGTACGGCGAAGATGCCGAGGCCAACTATGAGATGCAGGGGTATGCCGCGGGGTTGATTAGAGTGGATGTGGCGTTGGGCACGCACTTGACCACGAATGGGTTCCACGCGTCGCCCATTGTGTTTGGCGCGATTCCTTCGTTGCACTCGGCCATGGCGGTGATGACGTTTTTCTTTGTTAGCTACTATTCGAAGTGGCTCGTGGTCAAGTGCGCTGCGTTTGCGTTTGTAGTGTTGCAGTGGTGGGCCACGATCTACTTGGATCACCACTGGCGGTTGGACTTGCTCGTGGGGTTGGGTTATGCCGTAGTATGGTTCACCGTCATGTACCACTACAAGATGAAGCACGCAGACCGCGAGTTTGTGCACGCGCGGTTGCGGTTTAATTTCGCCAAGGGCAGCACCATGGGTATGCGTGTGTTTCGAAACACGAGCTTGCAGCTGTTTTTCGACCCATATGCGTAAGCAGGGGAGAGAAAGTTTCTTTATTGATAGCATGCGATATAGCATAATCAGTTACAGCACCATAAAGAGAGGAGAGGGGAAGGTTTTTTTTATACGGGCAAAAATGGGGGGTGTCTAACGGCTCGCCTCTTTTTTGGCAGCAATATACAAGAGAGCAGAGTTCTCTGGTGGGAAAAAAGGTGGGTCAATTTTACGAGCATCCTCGTAGTCGTAGCGCAGAAGAAACTAAAAGAGAAAACTAGAAGAGACGAGCACGAGAGAGAGGACAGTACCGCCGTAAGGCTGACATCACACTCCGATCCGCCCGCCCGCTTTACAGCAATAGCAGCAGTAGATCCGATTTTGGTGTTGCCAAGACAAAAAATCTGGCAAGAGCGCCAGGGGAGAGAACAAGCGCACAAGCTCGTGTGCTGACAAAAAATCAGAGTTGGCTGCTTTTTCATTTTGTGGGCGAATCTGCCGACAGGCTGAAATTAGAGGCGCCACCTCAAATGGAGAGAAATTAGGCGGGAGAGGGAGGGAAGCTCTTCATGGTACCATGGAGAGCTCGTGGTATATGCTCATAGTGTCCCTTTCTTCCCACGTTGGCTTGTGTGCCGACTCTGGTTCTCGCACTTGTAGGCTTATCCCGACTCTTTCCTCTACTACCAAAGCCCCCTGTGGGGCTTTTTCTTTCTCTCTCGCGAAAGAGATGCTTCTCAAACAAGGAGTAAAAAGAAACCAAAATGGACAATAATGGGGTCGTGCGCGTCACCACTTTTTCCTTTTGAGATGTTTTTTTGTTTTTGACACGTACACACGACACTTGATGTATGATGACGAAATAGGGGAATAGTGGGAGGGGGACAAGAGTGAGACTCACATGTCAACGGAGGAGGGCCGCCGGACGGGCAGGTTATGCTGTTATACCAAGTGACTGCTGGACCCACCCCAAACCTAGTTGTGTGCAAGCAAAAGCACTCTTTTGCCTTCCTCGTCCTCGAGGTGAACAAGGCGGAAGGGAAAAAGATGGAGGCAGCAAAGCATTCTGAACAAAGGAGAAAGATGGTGCCACCCAGGCAAGGCTCAGTATGTGGGTGTTTTCTTCTCCCCAGAGGAAGACACGTTTTTCTTTGTTTTTGTTTATTCGTTCGGCACCCTGTTGAGAGGATTATATGGGTAGTGGTTGAGAGTGGGCAGGGGGTTATCTGATATCTCGGGGCCTGCTATAGAGACGACACGGGGCAAGCGGCAGCATAGCCTACTGCTGCTCCTCTCTTCTGACTCCACACTGCAGTCTGCACACAATAACAGAATCTTGTTTCACAACGCCACTCTCTCCACTTTGGGTCTTGTTTTGGTCACAACTTTCGTGAAGGAGAAGGAGAAAATTTTTTTTTGTGCCAGAAGACCCGCGCCCCGCAACACAACACAAAAAGTGACTGCTGTTCTCATGTAGCAACGGGTATTACCACAGAAAGCATAGATGTTGCTCGTCTCCACTCTATCTCTCCTCCCCCTTGTCTCAGCACCGCCTTCTTTTTATCCCCTCTCTCCTTACGTAACGTGGATTTATGACACTGCCACTGGATTTCCTGTCTTTCTCTCCCCTTTTCTTGTTTTGCTCTGCTATGTTTTGCTTCCTACAGCGTGTAGCCTTGTCATTATTTCTGGGCTTAACACACACATTTTTCTCTGTCTGCCTTCGGTTAGAGTAGCTGTGCCGTCCGCCTCTCTTAGTGCCTTTCTCTTCTCTATGGCGTGAGTTGAGTTGGCTTTTGGCTCTTGGCTTTCCAGCACCTGATGCTAATAAAGAATAAAAAATACCACCAGCAATTTCCAGATGGAAAGTGGCACAAGACATTCCCACCCGGACTTGTCCATTTCTCTCCTCTCTCCTCTACTTTTTCGTATCTCCTTTTTCCTCATATTTTAGCTGCATCTGTCCGGAACTGGAGTGTACCACTTTATTCTCCTAACCACTCTTCTTACCATGAAGTACACCCCCACCCACATTCTGCCGTTCACAGTACCAAAGATGCGCCGCCGTATGCGCGCGCTTATACCCCACGCGCTCCTCTTCCTGTGCCTCGCCCTTTCGCTCAAGGCCTACCTCACAGCAGAGATCCCGCAGCTGGAGCTCGAGCACCACGCCTTACTCCAGCACAGGGTCAGCGACTTCAACCCTAAAGATGCAACGCTCGACGTGTTCAACTACTTGCTCGGGCAGCAGGGGGAAAACCCCCTTGTCGACTCCAGTATAGGCACCTCCCGCGGGATCTACTTCCACTGGGACGACTGGGTCGACCTCTCGCCTGCCAACCATATTCTCGAGCGCGCACGCCGCAACAGTCCCATCGGCCAGTGCGACTCGGCCTTGCAGCAGTACGCCAATGTAGGCGGGTTCTGGTTAGAGTCGTACAATACTAAGGTGCACCGCGGCATGACCAACTTGTACTGCCTATTTGACATTCCCAAGCGCGTCGTGGTCACCACTGATGACGCCATGATCGAGGTGCCCGTGATGGGCAAGAGGCGAAAGGGTGACAGCAGCCGCGCCTTGGTCACTACCAAGCAGTTGGTCGATAAGATGAAGCAAGTGGCAGGGGGGTCTGGCCTCCACGGCTTCAAGTCCGCACCGCTCCAGCCGCTACAGCCACACGTCAATGTCGATGCCGCCGACTTTATCTTCAAGCCCGACACCGAAATTTTCAAGCTCCAACAGAAGTTGATCAACGACTCCATCACCAACGAGGAGTACCGGTACTTGGAGTTCTTGGAGTGGTCCAACAACCATGTGGTCGACCACGCCGACCGCTGGTTCAAGTACCCCTGGATATACTCCGACGTGGTGCAGGGTAACTCGCACCACTTGGCGTACCCGTTTTTCAAACGGTATATCAGCAACCGTGAGCGCGAGTCGGTGATCCAGCATATGGTCCGCGCTTGGTTCCAGTTCGCCGAGGCCAACGGCTTTGTCTCGTGGATCAACTACGGCAGTCTCCTTGGGTGGTCTATCAACGGCCTCAACATGCCGTGGGACACCGATGTTGACGTGCAAATGCCCATTGCCCACCTCGACCGCTTGGGCCGTGAGTTCAACTTGACGCTCGTGGTGGAGAACCCGAGGTTTGGCAACGCGCGATACTTGCTCGAGGTAGCGCCCACGTATATCCGTCAGGGCAACGGCGCCAATTTCATTGATGCCCGGTTCATCGACGTCAATAGCGGGTTATACATCGACCTTTCTGCATTGTCGCATACCGAGACCCCGCCACCCCACGGGCTGGTGGCTGATGAGTTGCGCACCATGGCCGTGCATTGCAAGAACTGGAACTGGCACACTCTCGACGAGCTCTTGCCCATAAGACACACCTATTTCGAGGGCGCGTCCGTGTACATCCCGCAAAAGGTGACGCAGTTGTTGACCAACAAATATGGTCTGCTGGTCTTGGGAATGGTAGTTGCCCATGGCCACAACTACCAGCGTGATATTGCCATGTGGGTGCCCGACAAGATCTGCTCGGAGGCGCCACTGGCGGATGCGGTGGGCCGGTTCGATGGTGCGGGTCAGCTCACGCTTGAAGGGGCATGCAATTCGAAGCTCCTCCAGGATGAGTATGCCATAGTGCACGAAGCCACGGAGCGTCACCGCAGTTTGAACGCCTACATCGACGTGCCCGTGCCTTACGATATTACCCGGCTCGGCGACTTACCCATCAGCAGGAAGGATAGTTGGGACTACTACTACGATATCAACCACGGGATTGTGGATAACGACCGGTGGTTTATCCACCAAGATGTGGAAAGCGTGAGTGGGAAGAGCACTAGAATAGAGCATTATTAGAGTAGCGACTGCGTTTTAATAAGTGTTTCGGCCGGGCATAGCCATTTCAAATCAAAAGATGTTGGCTTTTTTTACCAGATTCCGCGATTCATTCCCAATCGGGCAAATCGGTGCGACGAGCAAAATCGTTGAATCAATATAAATAGCTACTTATCAGGCCCCAAGGACCAGATCGCCGACACCAGATCTGCCCCGCCACTGCTTACCATGACAAAAGTACTCATCACCGGCGCTTCTGGGTTTATTGCTCAGCACATTGTCAAGCTCTTCCTTGCCCAGGGGTATACCGTCGTGGGCACGGTGCGGTCGCAGGCCAAGGGCGAGCAGCTTGCCCAGCATACGCACTCGCCTCAGTTCAGCTATGCCGTTGTTTCCGACATTGCAGCCCTGAACGCCTTTGAAGCTGTCCTCCAGGCACACCCGGACATCACGGTTGTGCTTCACACGGCATCGCCGTTCTTTTACGACACCGTTGACCCAGAGAAGGACCTTATCCTCCCTGCCATCAGGGGTACCGAGAATATCCTCGAAGCCATTGTGGCACATGCGCCGCAGGTGCACCGTGTGGTGGTTACGTCCTCCGACGCCGCCATGTACTCCAATGTTGACGAACAAAACCCGAGTTTATCATTTGACGAAGGAAGCTGGAACGACATTGCCTATACTGATGCCATCAAGGATCCCGTGGCCGCATACTACGGCGCGAAATCCTTTGCCGAGAAGAAGGCATGGGAAGTCCAGAAAGGACAGGCGGGAGAGGCATGCTTCGACCTTGTCTGCGTCAACCCTGTGTATGTTTTTGGCCCACAGGCCTATGTATGCGACCCCCTGAGGCTCAACACCTCAAACGAGGTGATTGCTGCGTTGTTGCGTCTACCACCCAATGGGAAATTGGAGAGCAATGATATGGGCGGGTTTGTGGACGTGCGCGATGTGGCACGCGCACACTTGTTTGCTGCGGAAAGCCCACGGGCAGTGGGACTGCGGTTGCTTTGCACAAGGGGCCATTTCAGCACCCAGATGATACTTGATGTGATCAATGCGCACTACCCGCAGTTGAATTTGCCCCCTGGCCCCACACCCGGCAGTGGGCCCGAAGATATTAAGCAGCTCGCGAGGGTGGACAATAGCCGCACGAGGGAGAAGTTAGGATGGCGGTTTACTGATTTGGACAAGATCGTGTTGGACACCGTCAAGCAGATCCTCGATGCAGAGAAGGCAGAGAAAACCAAACTCTAGGAGACATGTAATTACAATGTATCTGTATCTGTATCTGTATCTGTATCCATTCTGTCTTTCTAGTGCACCAGGTGGCGGTTGTAGGCCACAAACGTGACCAAGATCCCAACATCGTAAGCAGCCTTGAGCGACCCCGCTACCACAAACGTGACCCACTGTAAGCTGTTCTTGGTCAACACGCCCACGATGCTGGGCCCCACCACTTGCGCGAGAGTCTTGACCACGTTGACAAACCCAAACACCGCCGTGCGCTCGCTATCTGCCACAATAGTGGCGAGAAACACGTGCTTTGGCGCCACATCCATCAGCTGGGTTGACGCGCGCACCACCAAGATGGCCAAGGTGGTCGTGAATGACGAGGGGAACGGCACCAACGCGAGCAAGATGGATGCTGGTAGATGGGTACAAACCATGGTGATCACGGGCCCTAAGCGTTTTGTCAAGGACGTGCTGAGCAACGAGGTGAACCCGCTGATGAACCCCGTGGTAAAAAACACCGAGCCGAGATAGGACGAGGAGATATCAAACTTGTTCTTGACAAAGTAGGAGACCCACGATAATGGGGTGAGTGAGGACGCAAACGAGTCGAGGCCGAAGAGAAAGGAGAGCTTGAGCACGAGAAGGTAGGTTTCCGGGTGCAAATGCGGGAGCACACTGAACCAGCCCGACCGGGGAGCATTTGCGGGTGGTGGCACTACTGCTTCTGCCACAGACTGGTCGTTTTCCTCCTGCATCAACCGCGTGGTCTCATCAGCCTCAACTTGACCCCCAGTATCGTTTCCTTTAGCTTCAATTCCAGGAGTGATGAACATACAGAGCAAGACGCAGATTGCCGACAACACTGTGTACGCGGCAAACACGCACCGATAGCTCTCGATCTGGCTAAAGTGCCAATGGTGTTCGGCAAACGAAATCAATCCACCCGCGACAAACGAGCCAAACGCGGCGCAAAACGTGCCGAGAAACGTGTACCACGCATAGATGTCGGACCGGTCGCGGTGCGGCACCAACGAGGCAATGGAGCTCTGCTCCACAGTGCGGAACGGACCCACTTCGCCTCCCGAGGGGGTCAATATACCAACCACGGCGGTGATCACAAGCACATAGTAGTTTTCCGTGAATGTAAACACAGCGCCTGTGAGCGCCATGGCCGCTGAGCACAACAAGAGCACGCGCTTGCGGCCCACCTGATCCGTGACCATGGAGATCAAGAATGAGGTCACCAAGTCGCCCACAAACGTCAAGGTCATGAACAAGCCAATGTACTCCTCTGATATGGCGAGAGCTTTCAAATATATGGCGAGGATCAAGGACGTGGCCCCAAACCCCACGAGCCGAATCATTCGGAGGGCAATGATGATGGCCACATCAGATCCGGAACGGGCAAGCGTGGGAATCCCCAACTCTTCGCTGATAAATTGCCAGTGTGTCATTGTGGTGAAGAACAGTGGTTACTGCGTGTTTTCTTAGCTTCTTTTTCAGTGGTGGTTGTTGTCACAGAAACACTTCACACCAACGAGAAAATCGCGTGTTCAGTGTTTGTGACATACGCGCACGACCTTTCTTTGAGCACAAACACGTGACTACACAAGTTACCCGGACTGTTGTAA